>JALPQI010009777.1:0-28610 GCA_025490895.1 Thaumatotibia leucotreta | reverse complement strand
GCGCCAGTGGCATAGAAATACGAACGTTTTTGACACAAGTCCTGTGTCGCCGGCATAGGAGTACAATCTTTTCGATCACACATGCGTGTCACTGGCATAGGATTTCTATCAGATAATTTCGATCGGTATAAGCACTTAGTGAAACAGAGGCGAACGTGTTAAATTTATGGAAAAGGATGGAATTATTTGCCAGAACGAGATACTGATGTTCTATAGGCGTAGTACGATTGGTGCGACAATATGTCTGTGTTCATCTCTTTTTTATTGACATAGTTAGCAAAAGACGGGAAGATCTCACGGAAACATAATTTCGCACCAATCATGTGCTAAGCTTGTCATATCTTATAACATCACTTTAATAAGTGAAATTTACAAACATAATTCCAGCCTTACAGCTTGGCAAAAAAGAGTAGAAATTAAAAAGTAGCAACATCGTAGTTCCGTCCCTTTCAAAGCAATATGCGTGAGAAAACGGGACGACACTACAATGTTGCCACTATTTAATTTCTACTCTTTTTGCCAGGCTGTACATAAAGGTATAAGGGAGTTTAAATAGTCGCCGATCACGACGGGAAGGTAAGGTGGGGTAAGTTGAATTCGCCGAGACCAAAAGGAAAGTAGACGTTGGAACCGCCGATCTTAAAGATAGGGTAAGGTGGGATAAATTGGGCTACTCGCCGATTTTGACGAACACTTTGGGCCGAGAGAACACTTTGATCCCCTCTTCGAGTTTGGCGAGTTGTTTTTCTAGCTCCATTTTACGATTCCTCATCCTTAGGGTGTCGGTTTTGACTGGCATCTTGTTTAGTTCGCTTACTAGTTCTGCAAAACCTGAAAAATGAATTATGTTTAATATTCTCAACATATAAATCCAAAGGTTGTATAAAATTAGGAGATCAACAGTTATAAGGAAAATTGCATATGGGTGAATCAACTTTTTTCTGTTTGTTATTAGTGTTATTATTATTACCATGGTTACGGTAGCCTGAGTCACGTTGGTTTTATTCAAAATTATGCTATTTAAACTATGCAAACATTATTTTTTCTGGCGTTAATAAGCCCTTTCCTTAATGGGCTGTCTACATAACTGTTTGCATAAATTAAGTAGCATAATTTTGCATAAAACCAGCGTGACTCAGGTGACCGTAACCATGGCACTAACAGATAGAAAAAAGTTGATTCACCCATATTCAATTAGGAAAAAAGATTTGGGAAAAATATTTTTTATGAAGGATCTCATAGGTTGGATGTGCCAATAACTTTAAAATAGACTGTTATAAAATAAATATCAGTATAGTTATTAGTGGAGGAAGATCTGCATTGTGTGTTTACATCACACTGTTCACTTATGTACATCAACATTACATACTAGTGTGTATGGAAAATACGGAATCAAATACAAAGTAGACATAACTGGGATCGGAATCTAGGACGAATATGTGGCATTTCCGGCAAATTTCCAATCTCACTAAGGTCATTCAGGAGTATTCCTTCAGTGTTGCAAAAGTTGCACACCTACCGTTTTAGGATCCAGCTTTTTAGAAAAAGTTACCATATCCTAGTCAAAGGCATTTCTCATGAACACTATTTGTTTTTAAACACCTAAAGTATCAGTATCAGTACTGAACGGTGAAGAGACCGAAGAGAGTACTCACTATTCCTCAGCATGCGCAGCGTCTCCTTGCGCTCCTGGTCGGGCAGCGCGACATGCCCCGCGGGACACTCGTCGCCGGGCTCGGCCCCCGCCGCGCCCGCCGCGCCCCCGGCGGCGCCGTCCCGGCGGCGCAGGTACGCCGGCACCAGCCGCGTCGGTAGCCTGAGACTGATGACGAGACTCACTATTCCTAAGCATGCGCAGCGTAGTAGTTACAGTCGCGATCAGATAAATCGTAGCATTAGCATTCAAAAATATCTGAACACGTCTTTATTGTCATAAAGATAGAGGTGTGTTCAGATATTTTTGAGCGCTCTGGACGCTACGATCTACGATATATTTGATGGCGACTGTAGGTACTTGTCACCAGTGATAACAAATAGCATTTATTTCCCAAGCATTAGGTACCTATGGAAACTACTTGGAAAGGAGTGGTGCTGTGCAAAATTGACCAATTACATTCTGTTTAGGTATATTTTTATTTTAGTGTAAGTTTTATCTTTATTTTTCATTTTAGTTTTTATTTGTAATTTATTTAAATTCTTGATCTTTTAAAATAAAATGTTTGACAGTGTTTCGAATTTTGAATTTGAAGAATGTAATTGGTCAATTTTGCACATCTCCGCTCCTCTCCGCCTCAGTGGAGCCGCAGCCTAATCGTAATGTTACTTATTTCGACATGTGCCGTCAGTCATGATCTTATTCAAGGTTCTCTCACACTTGCCATTAGAATTATTATGTATGAAAACAAAAAAAAATATTTACCAAATTAACATAAGCCGATATACTAAGCAACTTCTATTAATGTCCCAAGTAACCTGTGCAATTTAACGGAAATCTAAAAAAAACGCCCAGTATATTTTTCGTTTTTTATAGTCAA
Organism: Thaumatotibia leucotreta; assembly: GCA_025490895.1. Taxonomy (NCBI): domain Eukaryota; kingdom Metazoa; phylum Arthropoda; class Insecta; order Lepidoptera; family Tortricidae; genus Thaumatotibia; species Thaumatotibia leucotreta. Next base: position 26,076 of record JALPQI010009777.1, on the reverse strand, counting down.
TAGCTCATAGCTCACTCGCTCGTGGTGAGACCAGTGCCTAAACAGCTTTCTAACTTTGTGAAGTAAACTGCTATTTCCTGGATTAACCTTTTAGCCGCCAACGACCGATATATTGGCACCGCAGGTTCAACGCCAAATACCGATATATAAGTCCTGGTCCACAGAGCAATATAAACGTACACGCATGTGCATAAGGTTCATATTCAGTTTTGACATTTTACTGACGTGGCTTGTGATTGTGACAGCTTTTGTATTTGAAGTGGCGTCAAAAAGGTTAAAAAAAAGCAATCTCATGGGAAATAATAACTTTTCACTAAGGGTTGATTCTTCAATCCCTAAATAAACCTATCCGTTTGTTAAAACGATATCCATCCTTTTCTAAAATCATCTGTCCAAAAAGGACAGGGTTAACCTTTATTTGACAGGCAATGTTGACTCGGGATTGAAAAATCAGTGTCGCGTTTTATAAAGTTACAAATTTGCTGTTTGCCTCTCTTTCAAGCCAATACGTGCGTGCGTTAGAGAGGCAAACAGCGAAATTGTAAAAGTAACTTTATAAAACGCGACCCAGTTGGGTTAGAAAGTTGTTTACTAGATAAGACAACTACTAAGGATGAATTAGATGAATAACCTGTACAGTCGCCATCATTATTATTCACAGTCGCCATATTGGCGAGGTCAGGGTTCTCATAAACTGTAGGTATATGTATGTATATGTTCAGATATTTTTGAGAACCATTGCCGCTCATATATATGATATGAGATATATCATATATATGAGTGATAGTGACTAGAAGCCAGAGTTGTAGATAACATTCATTTCGAGGCTTAACCGTTTGTATGCCAATGACTGATATATGAGTCCTACGCCAAATTCAGTCATGAATGTCATGATGGACTTAATAAGATGTCCTGACAGCCACTTACCGGTTTTGCGTGAAATTTAGCTGTTTCTGTAGAAAACTGGGATGATATTTTTTCTTGTTTAAAACCAACATTATTTTTGAATAGCTGAACTACCTACATAAGTACCTGTTTAGTATTCATGATAACAAATATTATATTACATAGATTATTAGTAGCAAGGACTATTTCGTTAGGGTTTAGGTACCGAACAATGTGGCAGTCTGAATACAGAGTAAAATGAATAAGGGAGCATTCCATGAAAACATCTACTTTTTGTCGCTTATGACTCACTATGGTAGCTACCCTAATAAAATATGCTAGCTGTTAGGAAACACTGTCAATCTTAAAGCCTTGATATGTTATAATTATGCCGTAACTCAGCTTACTAATTTAATTTTTCAAAAGTACTGAAAAGACAGTGTCGCTTACGACATGTTTTCATGGAATGCTCCTAAGCAACTTTTATTTATTTTATAAATATTTCTCTGTGACCTCTCCATTATACATACTTATTTTGACGGAGTTTTTTTTTTTATATTATATACATTTTGGACGCCAATGAAGGATATATCGGTCTGTTGGCGCAACGGTAAACCTTTATTTATTGAAATTGGATTTGACGCACATGCTCTTAGCTGTATATTGCTCTGCAGAGCAAGACTTATATATCGGTCTTTGTTGTTGAACCTATGGTGCCAATATATCAGTCTTTGGCGTCCAAAAGGTTAAAGACTAATTAATCAGTCACAATCAACAGAGCAATTTAGACCTACACGCATGAACGTAAAGTTCAAATTCAGTTTTCACACTTCAGTGACATGGCATCCGAGTGATTTCGTGTTTATGGTGTCGAAAAGGTTATGAGAACTTAACAACTCTATTTTCAATCTGCCACAAACTGTTTGGTATTTAGATATCAATAGAAAAATCGTACAAATACTAATGTGAACCGAAATGTGTAATATAGCTAGTCAACAGATTTAATAAACTTTTGTTGCTTACAGCCATTTATTATTTCTTCAACGCTAAACAAATTGTTCATTCTATTATGTTCCCAAATTCACATATTTTTGAAACAACCATATTCAATATTATTCATTCAAATGTCTGATAATTTAGTCGTCTGTCATTACTGTTAAATTTGGTACTATTGATTGCAAAAGAGTAACCAGTTCATGAATTAATCCATAAATTGAGTATGGACTTTTGCAGTCAACTTTACATAGATATTGCCTTCATCTTTGTCAAAATAAATGGCGCTCAGGTTTGGCGCTTTGTACTTATATGTGTTACTTTGTCTATGGTAAACTTTATGGTTAGTTTCAAAATACATTATTTTGGGAACAAATAAAAACATACAAAATAAAGTATGTATAATGTATTTAAACCAAAACTGCTATAGAAACACTGTAAACCATAAACAAACCTCATTTATATTAATTACAAAGAACAAAATAACATAACAATTAAGTACATACACATAAATGATAAAGTAACTTAACATATCACTATAATTTGACATTGTGAAACTAGGACGGATTCTTTTTAATTTTACATAACGTTTTAAATGAATTACAGAATGAAGGTGAGTTAGTATACTGTCCTTCGGTCAACTATAAAAACAGAGATAAAATACATAGGTGTTCTATAAAAGCCTGAAATTCACACACACAGTTCTGCTTTGTAATTCAATCTCGGCTAAAATATAATTGCTAGCGTGAAAACAATAATTCAATTACTTTAAATTTAATTTTCATGCTAGCGGATAAAGCATTTGAGTTGCATTTGAAAGTCTCATGACTAAAAATTCCACAATTTTCTTCTCTCCACTTGTTGACTTATTTTTGAATCCTTCATACATTAGGCTGAGACTTTGCATCGGATCTCAATAAACTATTAGGACGGATTTATATTTGCCAATTAACACGTTCGATGACACGCATATGTGACCGAAAAAACTGTACTCCTATGCCAGTGACACACATACGTGATCAAAGTAATCTTATTCTTATGCCACTAGCGTTAATCGAGTTCTCACTCCTATGCCAGTGGCATAGAAATACGAACGTTTTTGACACAAGTCCTGTGTCGCCGGCATAGGAGTACAATCTTTTCGATCACACATGCGTGTCACTGGCATAGGATTTCTATCAGATAATTTCGATCGGTATAAGCACTTAGTGAAACAGAGGCGAACGTGTTAAATTTATGGAAAAGGATGGAATTATTTGCCAGAACGAGATACTGATGTTCTATAGGCGTAGTACGATTGGTGCGACAATATGTCTGTGTTCATCTCTTTTTTATTGACATAGTTAGCAAAAGACGGGAAGATCTCACGGAAACATAATTTCGCACCAATCATGTGCTAAGCTTGTCATATCTTATAACATCACTTTAATAAGTGAAATTTACAAACATAATTCCAGCCTTACAGCTTGGCAAAAAAGAGTAGAAATTAAAAAGTAGCAACATCGTAGTTCCGTCCCTTTCAAAGCAATATGCGTGAGAAAACGGGACGACACTACAATGTTGCCACTATTTAATTTCTACTCTTTTTGCCAGGCTGTACATAAAGGTATAAGGGAGTTTAAATAGTCGCCGATCACGACGGGAAGGTAAGGTGGGGTAAGTTGAATTCGCCGAGACCAAAAGGAAAGTAGACGTTGGAACCGCCGATCTTAAAGATAGGGTAAGGTGGGATAAATTGGGCTACTCGCCGATTTTGACGAACACTTTGGGCCGAGAGAACACTTTGATCCCCTCTTCGAGTTTGGCGAGTTGTTTTTCTAGCTCCATTTTACGATTCCTCATCCTTAGGGTGTCGGTTTTGACTGGCATCTTGTTTAGTTCGCTTACTAGTTCTGCAAAACCTGAAAAATGAATTATGTTTAATATTCTCAACATATAAATCCAAAGGTTGTATAAAATTAGGAGATCAACAGTTATAAGGAAAATTGCATATGGGTGAATCAACTTTTTTCTGTTTGTTATTAGTGTTATTATTATTACCATGGTTACGGTAGCCTGAGTCACGTTGGTTTTATTCAAAATTATGCTATTTAAACTATGCAAACATTATTTTTTCTGGCGTTAATAAGCCCTTTCCTTAATGGGCTGTCTACATAACTGTTTGCATAAATTAAGTAGCATAATTTTGCATAAAACCAGCGTGACTCAGGTGACCGTAACCATGGCACTAACAGATAGAAAAAAGTTGATTCACCCATATTCAATTAGGAAAAAAGATTTGGGAAAAATATTTTTTATGAAGGATCTCATAGGTTGGATGTGCCAATAACTTTAAAATAGACTGTTATAAAATAAATATCAGTATAGTTATTAGTGGAGGAAGATCTGCATTGTGTGTTTACATCACACTGTTCACTTATGTACATCAACATTACATACTAGTGTGTATGGAAAATACGGAATCAAATACAAAGTAGACATAACTGGGATCGGAATCTAGGACGAATATGTGGCATTTCCGGCAAATTTCCAATCTCACTAAGGTCATTCAGGAGTATTCCTTCAGTGTTGCAAAAGTTGCACACCTACCGTTTTAGGATCCAGCTTTTTAGAAAAAGTTACCATATCCTAGTCAAAGGCATTTCTCATGAACACTATTTGTTTTTAAACACCTAAAGTATCAGTATCAGTACTGAACGGTGAAGAGACCGAAGAGAGTACTCACTATTCCTCAGCATGCGCAGCGTCTCCTTGCGCTCCTGGTCGGGCAGCGCGACATGCCCCGCGGGACACTCGTCGCCGGGCTCGGCCCCCGCCGCGCCCGCCGCGCCCCCGGCGGCGCCGTCCCGGCGGCGCAGGTACGCCGGCACCAGCCGCGTCGGTAGCCTGAGACTGATGAGACTCACTATTCCTCAGCATGCGCAGCGTCTCCTTGCGCTCCTGGTCGGGCAGCGCGACATGCCCCGCGGGACACTCGTCGCCGGGCTCGGCCCCCGCCGCGCCCGCCGCGCCCCCGGCGGCGCCGTCCCGGCGGCGCAGGTACGCCGGCACCAGCCGCGTCGGTAGCCTGAGACTGATGAGACTCACTATTCCTCAGCATGCGCAGCGTCTCCTTGCGCTCCTGGTCGGGCAGCGCGACATGCCCCGCGGGACACTCGTCGCCGGGCTCGGCCCCCGCCGCGCCCGCCGCGCCCCCGGCGGCGCCGTCCCGGCGGCGCAGGTACGCCGGCACCAGCCGCGTCGGTAGCCTGAGACTGATGAGACTCACTATTCCTCAGCATGCGCAGCGTCTCCTTGCGCTCCTGGTCGGGCAGCGCGACATGCCCCGCGGGACACTCGTCGCCGGGCTCGGCCCCCGCCGCGCCCGCCGCGCCCCCGGCGGCGCCGTCCCGGCGGCGCAGGTACGCCGGCACCACACCACGTTGGTAACCTAATGAATCATTACGGGTTATTTCCACCTGTTACCACCAACTTGACACCAGTGGTAACAACTGGGATTTTTTTTCCCACCTGTTACAACTGGGAATTAAAATTCCCAACTGTTACCATCAAACTAATTATTTTAGTAACTAACCAAATATTTTAGTGGTAACTAGTGGGGAAAAAAATCCCAGTAGTTACCACCAAATACTCTGGTGGTAACAGGTGGGAAAAAAATTCCCGTTACCACTGGTGTCAAGTTGGTGGTAACAGGTGGGAATAACCCATCATTACACACATCGTCAGCCTATGATAGTCTACTGCTGGACATAGGTCTCTCCTATTAACTATACGTATAGACGCATTAGGAGGTAAATGCTCATAATTGCCCAGGCAAGCGAATTGGCGATCGCAGTAATGTGTCCACTATGATGATGCTGTTGCCCATCATCAATTTGTTATCAAATAATAGTCAGTGACACTTCAATCCCTTAGTCAACTCTTACGACACCTGCAGGAGTTGGGGTGGTGACAAATGTATTCTTATTCAAGCAGACATAGTCACATTTTTATAAGAGAATCTATCTGACTCCAGAATAAACCCATAACATGCTACTTCTGCTGTTAGGTTAATTAATTTGACTAATACCTGAACCTACTAATTGCATTGCTTTCAGAACTAATAACTTTACTCACAAATAGAAAATACTTTGTCGTTCTTATCCCATCCTATTATAATTATAACCTTCCCATTGCTACTTGATATTGGCTCACCTAAAGTCCGTTAGGAGAAAAAAAAGTCTCATGAAATCTTAAATCTATACATAAGAACAGTGCAGTTCTTCAAAGTATCATAAGGTCAAACTAGTATAAAACTGACTTACCTGATGGTAAATATGGATCTTTATTGTCCTTATCTTTCCGTTCTAAGATTGCATTTAGTCTACTGCGATTTCGCTCAGAGTCAATATTTAATTCATCACCACCCTTACGCACAAACTTAGGGGACGTAGCTCGATTGTGGACGTCTGAATCGCCACTAGCTTTTAACTTAGCTTCTTCTTCCTCCTTTTTCGGGTACAGCATGGTTAGCTTTGTGCAATCGGCTAGCTGCTGAGCTAAATTAGATTCAATGGTCTGACAGCCAATATCTTTTAAACATCCAGATGAGTCTGTCGATTTGATGTCCTCTTCCTCAGTCTCTTCCTCTTTGACCTGTTTGGCACGTCTCTCTTTCCTTTGTAAGAACTCTGCCATATCGCCTTTCTTTATTCTAACATCTGTGAGTTTCTTCCGAGGGTTGCCTATGGTTTTGCCAATAGCGAGGGCTTTGCCGCTCTTGCTGGAGGGCGAGGACTTGACCTTACTGAGGGCCACGGCGGGCCGCAGCACCCGCGGGGCGCCCGCTAGACCTTGTGACTCTTTGGGCGACTTGCCCTGTATATATTTAAGCTGTTTCATGTTTTCCTTGATGAAGTTTTTTTTCTGTTCTTTTTCTGAAAAAGATGTTGCGGTTGAAAATTATAAGTGTAGATGTGTCAGTACCTCACAAATACGAGGACACAGGACGAGTTATTAATGTTTAATTGGAATTGATTGAAGCAAAGGTCGGTAAACCCAAACCAAGGACGAGTAACCCAAAACAAGTATATTCACAACAAATACGGAATTTACCGTTTATTTTCCCTAATATATAACACGAAAATATGGTAATTTTTCATAGTGTAATTCAAACTTACTTGGTTCTGGAAATATACCCTTCAGAGTGTACATATTGAACAATTACAACGAAAGCTCAGGAGTAAAATATACACTCATTATTTAACGTACACTGTACTCAGTACACTTTCTAATGGTTGTAAACGCTCATATTCTACACTTTCCGATATTATTTTATGAATAATCAATGGATTTTGTGAAAATTTTACGCTTGGTTTTTGTCACCTTCAAACTTATTCAAACAGCTGTCAGCCGTTTGTTTATGACCCAAACAGGTTCTGGCCATCTGTGTTGCTTTTATTTTTAATTTATGGTTTTAAGGAGTTTTACACGATGCGTCAGTGTTCGCCATTAGCTTATAACGGTTTGAAATTATTATCATTATCAGTTAAAGGGCTTCGTTATTTGTGATAATGATAAAAATAACTATCGCCTAGGTGAATAATCCTGCAAATAAATGTATCTACTAGCCTTGAGGACTACAATGAATGAAATCACTCTTTTTTTTTTAGTTATTCACACCAATCGCCAATTTGTAAGTGGTACTAAACTTTTTTCTGAAAATTATTTGTTTACTTATTTACAAATGTCACTCATATTTCATGTTGGCTTCGAATTTATAATATTTCTTCCTTAGAACACTATAACGTTTAATAATATATCATAACGTAAATTATATCTCGTTTGGATTAACTAATTTACACGATGCAACCGAGTACAATAGCGCCTTCTTTGCTGACTAAGTTCAGCGTGTCTCGGCTGGGACGGAAGCTGACGGTGGACGAACAGAAAGTGCTCGTCGCTTTGCCAAGAGATATTATACCAGAACGGACATGGTACCTATTTACTAATTTATGCTGTGTGAAGGTGGATTTAGACCAAACGAGCGAATGCTCATATTACTCATTCTATCCCCCACTCTACGAAATTCGTTCGTTACACAAAACGTGATTCGTCGAAATTCGTTGATTTCGTAGAGTGGGGGATAGAATGAGCATTCTCTTGTTTGGTCCAAATACACCTTTATGGATGTTAAGAACACAGAACAGAACTATAGCCAATGATATATATATAAGTACTTCATAAACAGTTCATAGTTTTATATGAGAATCAAACCAAATTAATTCTGTGGTTATTAATACCACATATCTGTGGTTAGTTAGCTTATATTTTACATCATACCTTTATATCGTTCCTTTGCGAACTTAAAATATGATAATAATATATATTTAATTAACATGATATCCAATAATTTTCTACACGAAAAGAAAAATTGGTAGGCGGTGCGCCTGATAAAATACTATGAGCAAAGTTCTGTTTCGTATTTATAGAACCAAACTTTTGTTAGGCTCTTACAGTGGGTACATGTGGGGTGCATTCATTTCGCAGTTTTATCTCGTAAGTATATTTAAACCTGGTCGTGTGGTGACGGCAGTAAGAACACATTTGTCACTACCCCAACTCTTCCGGCGGGTGTCGTAACAGTCGACTAATAATTGAAGTGTCGCTGGTCATTCTTTGGTAGAAGATTGATGATGGGCAGCAGCGTCATCATAGTGGACACAACTAAGATTGCCAATCCGCTTGCCAAGCATGGCGATTACGACCATTCTATACGCGTGGTTAATAGGAGAGGCCTACGTCCAGCAGTGGACTGAGATAGGCTGATGATGTGAAATTGAAATCAGGGCCGAGCTCCTCCAGAAAGAAGACACAGAGCTGATGATCCTGGAGATACGAGAGGAGATAGTCGAAGAGGCCCTGCGGATTGGCTACGAGCGATATATGGAGCACCAAGTCGCACCGTTCACCGCGCATTGCGCAGCGCAAGCTTGGCTTAAACTCATAGACTGGTAATGCTTAAATCACTACATAGTATAAAATAAAGTCATTTTTTCTGTCCCTATATCCCTTTGTACGCTTAAATCTTTAAAACTACGCAACGGATTTTGATGAGATTTTTTTTAATAGGTAGAGTAATTCTAATGGAAGGTTTTATGTAGGTATAGTACCCGTGCGCAGCCGGGGTGGGTTAAACTATAAAAATTTGCAAATGTAGGTTATCACACTAGTTAACACTGCTAGTTTAGTATTACTTAATAAATTTTTAGTTTTAAGGAATTGCTGCAATAGCCTAACAAGTTATATAGACTAAAATTACAGTTCAATTATATCTCATTTTGCACTATTTTTTTTGTCCACATATTGTTTATACGAGTATAACTTATTCGATTATTTATCATGGGATTGGATACCTAGATTGCATCAGATAATGACAGATTGAGGTGTCAGTGTCTAGGAAATAAAAAGCAGACTTTAGTTCAAATTATTAAAAAGCTTCCTCCAAAAACGAACTATAGTTGACCTAGGGTTTTACTCATTGGACGCATATATATACAGAGATAATCATATCGCCTCTTTCTTGTGCGTACATTATTAACTAACAAAATTTCGTTTGCCAGATCATACCTTCATCATCATCATTATCATCTCAGCCACAAGTCGTCCACTGCTGAACATAGGCCTCCCCTCTGGATACCTCCACGTGTACCCGTTAAATGCGACCTGCATCCAGTGTGTCCCGGCGACCTTCATAAGGTCGTCTGTTCATCTTGTGGGTGGACGTCCTACGCTGCATTTGCCTAGCCGTGGTCTCCACTCGAGCATTTTTCGACCCCATCGACCATCTGCTCTGCGTGACCATACCTTGCTTATCATTATCGGACATTGTTCCTAAGACCTAATCTGAATCGCGATCTGTTAGTTCCATAGAAAAACTGTCCAAAAGCTACAACTGAACCTAAACAGAATCGAAATCTTGGTAACCTCAGGCATTTCTACAAGCACGACCCAGGCGAAGACCCGTCCGCGAACCCAGCCTGCTTCATCCCCAAACGCGAAGAGTCCTGGATCCCTGATGAGTTGCCCGACCCTTCCCCGAAGGACACGTGGGGCCGGCAGAACCTGACCGTGGTGGAAGAGGTGGTGGAAGAGCCAGTGAGGAAGTGGCCCAGCGTTGAGTCGTTGGATCTGCCGGTGGTGGAGGAAATTCCGCCGGAATGCTTGTGAGTTTACGGTTCCTATATTCCTAGCTGAATTTGTCAGCCTCTATGACCCTGTCTAGGAAGCTGGAGGTTCTGGGTTCGAATCCCACCGAGGGCATTATTTGTGTATTTATTTATCACTAGGCTTGGGACTTTTGGATGCTCGCTATGGTTCTGGCATCCGTGGAGTCGCCATTATGTTAACATTTTTTTCGAAGTCAAAGTCAAAGTATACAATAATTAAGGTATGTAATTATAATAAAAAATTCTACCGCTTGTAAACAATTCTTCCTTGATCGCATATTAAGGGATCGTGGCTGTCTATGTACGTATACGTATCTGTCCATTATACATCGTATTGTATATCGTGTCTATTGTCGCTTGGTCTTGGTACCCACATTACAAGCCTTAATAAAATTGAGCTTGCCGTGGACCTAGGTCGATTTCTGTGAGATATCTTTTTATTTATTTTACTGAAATAGGTACGAGTATCATCTGTGTATCTTCCTGTGAGTGTCGTAAGAATCGACTAAGATATTGAAGTGTCACTGACCATTAATTAAAGATGATGGGCAGTAGCGTCTTGGCTATGGCTGTTAGCTATTAAATGGAAAATCTTGGTGAATCTAGCAGTTAGGTATTCCTCAAAAAAGATATATGTAAGTATAAGTACCTTTATGCCTTAATTTGGTGAATTGCATTACTAGTACGGTCAAATCGTACATAATTTTACCCTAAACTCGCAAATCAAGTAGTATCGCTGCATTTTTGGTATGTTATTTAGACACCACAGGGCAGTATAAAACCACATTTTGCAAGCAAAAAAAAGTTGTGCTAGCTGGGTAGTACGTGAAAAACTGCGAAATTTATGGCCATTTTTTAGTTTCTGATTTTTATTTAAAAAACCTTACGTTTTTTGATGTCATATGTTACTAAACGTTTAAAGACTAATAAATTTCCAACAAGTTGAGCTAACATGCATTACCGTAGGTCTTATAGTTTCAGAGATTCGAGACTTTAAAAAGTACTCCTTTTTGTAAACTAGATAAAATTTTGTGTTTTGCTAACATTTTCGGCTTAATATCGCCTCACCTAATTATGCTACGAAAAACATGCCATAATGACCTTATAGCGCACTTAATATTCTTTAATTTAAGGGTAAAATTAGGTCAGTGAACTTTGCAGTTGAAAGTATAAACGCGAAATTCATAAGGCAGGAGGCCCGCTATCTAAGTTTTTCATACAATTCGCAAGTCGAGTTGCAAAGCTGCAATTTTGGTATATTATAAAGGTCTTATAGATATATACGAAAATGCATATTAAAAGAAAAACAAAATAAAAGTTTGGGCATAGGACGTAAAAAACGGAAAAAAATCGGACTTTTTTTAGTTTTTGACGTTTAACTAAAAATCTATTATCTTTTTGATACTAATTGCTATAAAACTAAGAAAGAACATTAAATTTGAAAGGATTTGAGCTACGTTGCATCACCGTAAGCTATATATATTTTGAGATACGACATTTCATAAAGTGCCCTTTTTTAAAAAATTAAACAAATTTTAGGTTACGTTAAAGCTATTCACTAAATATTGGCAAAACGTTCGCGCTAAGAAAAAAAAAGTAGTTGTAGATAACAACTACATTAAATTTGGAACAAATTGAGCCGATAACAATTACTGTAAGTCTTATAGTTGGGGGTATACGAGGCTTCAAAACATGCATTTATTTTCTTAACTTAATGAAGGGCACATTTTGAAATGTCGTATCTCTAAATCTATATAATTTAGGGTAATGCAAGGTAGCTCAAATCCTTTCAAAATTAATATTCTTTTTAAGTTTTGTAGCAATTAGTATCAAAAAGATAATAGTTTCTTAATTAAACGTTAAAAAGTAAAAGAAGTCCAATAATATTTCAGTTTTTTTCGTCTTATGCCGAAATATTTTTTTTGTATTTCTTGTAATATACATTTTTGTACGTCCTTATAGGGCCTATATAATATACTAAAATTGCAGCTTTGCAACACGACTTGCGATTTGTATGAAAAACTTAGATAGCGGGCCTACTGCCTTCTGAATTACGCGTTTTTATTTTCAATTACAAAGTTTGCTGACATGATTTTACCCTTTAACGAAAGAATATTAAGTGCGCTATAAGGTCATTATTGCATGTTTTTCGTAGCATAATTAGGTGAGGCGATATTAAGCCGAAATCGTTAGGAAAACTCAAAATAGCGTTAGTTTACAAAAAAGAGTACTTTTAAGAAGTCGCAAATCTCTAAAACTATAAGACCTACGGTAATACATGTTAGCTCAACTTGTTGGAAATTTATTAATCTTTAAACGCTTCCTAACATGTAATGTCAAAAAACGTAAGGTTTTTTTAATAAAAATCAGAAACTGAAAAATGACCGTAAATTTCGCAGTTTTTCACGTACTACGTAACTAGCACAACTTTTTTTTGCTTGCAAAATGTGGTTTTATAGTGCCCTATGGTGTCTAAACAACATACCAAAAATGCAGCTTTACTACATGTTTTGCGAGTTTAATATACGATTTGACCGTACTATACAGGAGGCTACAGATGTCTCCGCACTAGGCTTCGCCTGTATTTATAAACATTATATAGGTACTAGTATTATTAATTTTCAGTTTTCCGGGCAACGTATATATACCCGAATATATGCAAGACGAAGAAAGCTATTTTGACACCATTACCTTTGTAAGTAATACAATATTTAACGACACAATCGTTTTTAGTTTATTTATCTGTATAACATAATAACGAAGGGTATTTATTTAATTGCCTGCCTGAAAATAGACGTAGAAGTGTTGCTATTTTATAGGACCCGATAATATTAAGACTGCCTCAATTTATCACCATGTTATTATTAACAAAAAAACATTTTAATAATGAGGTGTTCAAATAGTGTAGATCTTATTTTCCTTGACTACGTCTAGTTCCATAGCCGCGTGGTGACGGCAGTAAGAATACATTTGTCACCACCCCAAATCCTCCCGTGGGTATCGTAAGAGTATCAATGAATATTCCTTTATAGAAGATTGATGATGGGTAACAGCATAGTGGATCCACTCGATCGCCAACCCGCTTGCTAGCGTGTCGTTTATGGACATTTACCTCCTACTGAGACAATCAATAAGCGTAGTCAATAGGAGAGGCCTACGTCCAGCTGTCGACGAGGCTGAAGACGTGACGTCCAGTTAATCCCAGCATTTTTTCATAAAAAATAACCTCCCCAGGAGGAGAGCGCGTCTACAGATCTGGCTACTGAGAGCGAGCTGCTGCAGAAGGTAACCAACTACACGCCAGGAGAAACTTCAGTCAAGGTAAATTATAATAAATATTATCAATTGATCTAGCTTCTCTGGCTTTCCGAAAACTACCATGAAGTCAAGATGCTAACGCGATTCCCAGCAGCCCTACCGCGAACTACGAAATCCGCAAATTTCGGGGATTTTTCTCTGTCGCTCTATTGACGCTTTCGCAGGGGCGTAGCTAGGGTAAAAGGCGCCCGGGGCAGGCGCCAAATTTGCACCCCCCCCCCCCCCTTAACAGAACTTACTAACTAAAGGGTTCCTAGTTAGTACCTACGAAACCCTTAAAAGACTCACTTTTAGGATTCCATAATATTTTCCAAAATTCAACCTACTAGGCAGGAAAAAAAGTTGATTTTCATCCGACTTCAAAAAAGGAGGAGGTTCTCAATTCTTCAATATCTTTTTTTATGTTTGGTACCTCAACTACAATGTCTGTGTATATTTAGGCACAGTGATTCATGATTTTTTTTCATATTTTTTGGACCCACGGATCAAAAGTTAGAGGGGGGAGGTACTCAATTTTTTTTTCTTCTGGAGTGATTTTCTCCGAAAATATTGACTTTAGAAAAAAAACTTTCTGTCAAGACCCTTATTCTTTTTAAGAGACCTATTCAATGATACCCCACACTAATTTCAACTCACCAATTCACCAATTTGGGAAGTACCCGATTGTTTTTTTCTACTTCTTACTGTACCACTTTGTTGGCATACCTGTACAAAATTGCAGATTTCTAGTATTAACGGCCACTGAGCTATGCTGCGGACAGACGGACATGGCGAAACTATAAGGGTTCCGTTTTTGCCACTTTGGCTACGGAACCCTAAAAATACAGTACGGACTTTCTGAAATATAGTTAAAAAATTTACCAATCTAGCATTTTTTTCAATTACGCATGAAGATTTTCTTTATGTGTTGATTACGCACAAGGAAATCAAAAATGTTGGCCGATTTGGCGCCCACCCTAATTTGATTTCTTTATGTGTACCTAAATTATGCATAAGGAAATAAAAAAAAATGGCTAGTTTGGAGTCCTCCCTGATACTGCGGCCGTGGAAAATTTACCAATCTAGCATTTTTTTCAATTACGCTTAAAGATTTTCTTTATGTGTTCATTATGCATAAGGAAATCAAAAACGTTGGCTGATTTGGCGCCCACCCTAATTTGATTTCTTTATGTGTAAATTATGCATAAGGAAATAAAAAAAATTGGCTGGTTCGGAGCCCCCCCTGGGTCGCGTTTTATAAAGTTAAAATTTACAATTTCGCTGTTTGCCTCTCTAACGCACGCACATATTGGCTAGAAAGAGAGGCAAACAGCGAAATTGTAAATTGTAACTTTATAAAACACGACCCTGATATTGCGCCCTTGGAAAATGTACCAATCTAGCATTTTTTTAAATTACGCATGCACAAGGAAATCAAAAATGTTTGCCGATTTGGCGCCCACCCTAATTCGATTTTTTATGTGTACCTAAATTATGCATAAGGAAATAAAAAAATTGGCTTGTTTGGAGCCCCTTGATATTGCGCCCGTGGAAAATGTACCAATCTAGCATTTTTTTTAAATTACGCATAAAGATTTTCTTTATGTGTTGATAATGCACAAGGAAATCAAAAATGTTAGCCGATTTGGCGCCCACCCTAATTTGGCGCTCGGGAAAAATGTATCTTTCTAAAATTTGTGCATACCTACAGATTTTCTTCATATTATGTAAATTATGCACAGTAAAATCAAAATATTTTGCCAATTTGGCGCTCCTCCTAATTTGACGCTCGGAGAAAATGTACCAGTCTAGCATGTTATGAATTTACATTTTTATTATGTATAAATTATGCAAAAGTATATCAAAAATTTTGGCCGATTTGGCGCCCCCTCTGATTTGGCGCCCGGGGCACGTGCCCCCCCTGCCCCCCCCCTAGATACGCCACTGCGCTTTCGTTGGAGTGACAGAGTGACAGAGAGAAATCCCCGAAATTTACGAACTTCGGTGTTCGTGGTAGCAGGCCTGATCCCAAATCGGTGATAGGTAGTGCTGTCGTCCGTCTGGGTTTCCACGGATTTGTCCTAGTTAGGAGGGGTCCGGCTGGGCGGGATTGCAAAGCGTCCAGATAAAACGCGGACACTTTTCATATGAGGAAACACTTCATTTAATTTAAGTATTTGTCGTCATCGTTGTATTCAAAGTGAAGTCGGAAGACTAAACGCAAAGTATTCGGGCATTTTGAGTCTTTGCCCTTACGTATTTCGAAATAGCAGCCCTAGTCGTGAACGAAATTGTCTTTGTCGTACTAATAAGAAAGAGCATCAGTGAGAAAACTACGCTAAAGAGCGTTACCGATTGGCTAAGCATTCTGAGAGGTTAAACAGACGATTAAAAGGACGTACGTCCTCAGTAGACAGTAGTGGCCCTGACTACGAAGCTGGAGGGTCAGGTTTCTTTTGCCAAGTCATCATCATCATCATATCAGCCGAAAGACGTCCACTGCAAAGATTGCCACAATGATCGGTCCTGTGCCACCCGTGTCCAGCGGACTCCATCTCCATGCCAAGTAAATTGAAATTATTGAGCACCCGATATTTCGGCGTTGTTGCAAATGCCATCTTCTCGGAGTAGCTCACGAACTTCGAGTTTTAAAGTCATACTAATGTTAATGACCATGTTAGCTCAAAAACTTATATTCTTTTGCCAAGTCCTTCGATACAAGTCAGGATCTTTGCCCAGGATTCCTCAATGTCCTTCGGCTCTCAGAAGGCAACGACGGAAACAGAGGTCGCGAGCTCCCTGCACGGCGCAGGGGACTCCTACCACCGAGCTAGAATGCGATCCCACATCTCCGCCAAGAGCAAGATCCTCAACTATCGCTCCAGGTCCAGGTATAACCAGAGGGCTTAGGTATATTCGGCTGGTATGTCAGGCGGGTATACGTCAACACGCTGCCGCTCTGCGTCTCTCGTCCTGTTCTTCGACTCCTAGAAGGGCATGACAGAAACAGAGGTCGCGAGCTCCCTGGACGGCGCCGGGGACTCCTACCACCGCGCCAGGATGCGATCCCACATCTCCGCCAAGAGCAGGATCCTCAACTATCGCTCCAGTGGCCTATACCACAAAACTTTACAAGCGTACAATTCTACAAAATTGTATAAATTCCCATACAAAAAGTTGTAGAATTGTACGCTTGTAAAGTTTTGTGGTATAGGGGCCAAGTCCAGGTATAACCCCTTTACATAGAGCATCGGTCTGACCAGTCTTAAAACGACCACCCTATTACACTATCTTTAATGTATTTTTTTCTTACACAATTTTTTGTACTAGAGGATGGTGTTGAGGCTTGAATCTACGATATTTTTTAATCTTGCCCGTTAAAGGGATAACCAGGGGGTTCAGGTATATTCGGCTAACGCTCGGTGGGCATACGTCAACGGTCTGCCGCTCTGCGTTTCGTCCCCGTCCTTCGGCTCTCACAAGGGCACGACGGAGACAGAGGTGGCGAACACCCTGCAATAGAAAAATTCTCCCTATGAGATTCCTCAACTATCGCTCTAGGCAAGGCCGTCTTTAACTATGGGGGAGCCCCTGGGCACCCATGGATTTTGGGGCCCCTTTCGAAAGGAAAGTAAACGTGAGGAAAGTTGTCGATCTTTCGAGGTTCCCCTGAAGATGGGGGCCTTTATGGTAAAAACGGCATTGGCTCTAGGTCCAGGTATGGTACTTGTCAACAGGCGAATCTTCTTCAAGGTCTTATGTCAATCTCAAAGTCATACAGCATCTCTACCGCGAACTTCATCAGGAGATTTAGAGGATTTCTCTGATACTTTGGATTGGATCATTCGTGAATTCAGAATCGCAGTTATAAACAAGAAATGTTTTTGTTCCAGCTATCTCCGCTCCCGCTACTCGCTGCCTCCTATCCCGACCGATTCTCGCGCGTCCGTCATCTCTGACTGCCGATTGAGAAGCCTCAGGTATTATTATCCAAAATACCTCATATACAGGGTGTTCGTCAGTATACCGATAGACTTTACCAATGCATTTTTGATGACAAAAGAAGAAAAAAAATGTGACATGTCATTTACGAACAAAAAAAAATATTTTCTTCATGACCAGTAATAAATTGTAGGGAAAGATTTTTTTTAAGGGTTTTAAATTTTTTTTAGTTGAACATTTTTCTCATTTTCTCTAATTTTAATCAGTGAATATGTCGAGGTGGCAACTATTAGTATAAGAATTTTAATCGTACAGGCATTTTTTAGTGACTTATGATGAAAATATTTTTTTGAAAAACATGTCATTATCTCTTAAACTAACCCGAATCCAGAAAAGTTCATATGACATATAGTCTCAAAATGTGGCCAGGAATACACCTTTCAAGTCTGTCGGTAATCGGTATACTCACGAACACCCTGTATTATGCCGTGTGGTGACGGCAGTAAGAATACATTAATAGTCACCACCGCTCTTCCCGCTGGCGTCGTAAGAGTCGACTAAGGGATTGTAGTGTCGCTGACAGTTCTTTGATAGAAAATTGAGCGCTTGCCCAGCGTGGCGATTGTGGGCATTTACCTCCTAAGTAATGCGTCTATACGGATAGTCAATAGGAGAGGTCTACGTGCAGCGGTAGACTGAGATAGGCTGATGAGATGATGTGAGGTAAATAATAACCAACTAACCCGTAGTGCTTGTTAAATAAGTATGTCGAGAATATTTCACAATGAAATTTTTTCCCATATTGGTAGCTAATATTTTTTAGAACTTCACAAAAAAATTACATAAAAATATAGTCTGTCCAACCATCGCAATCAATATAAAAAGAGGCAGCAAATTCAAATTTTCTAGAGGAAGCCAACTCTTTGCACCAACATTTTTTTTTTTTAATTTGTTGCTATTTTCTACTGATAGCGATTGTTAGACAAAATTTCACTTTAAAATGTTTCTCCTTCTCTTAAGGTCTCTGCCCACTAGACCGTACCATAATAGCATGACCGTAGCATGAACGTATCAGACAAAAAACTATTCTTTGTATTGAAAAGTACGAGACCGTGTTGGCCGGCGCCGGAACGTCCTAGTGGGCATAGTCTCATACTCTTCAATACAAAGAATAGTTTTTTGTCTGATACGTTCATGTTACGGTTATGGTATGGTACGGTCTAGTGGGCAGAGAGCTTTAGTCGATGTTATGCTGTAATGTTATGCTTCCTTATTCTAGACTGGATACCCAATACGAGATTTCGTCGGAAAGGATGGATTCTACGCCAAAAGTTGTCAAAAGAAAGTGACTCAGGTACTTAAAAAACAAAGGTTTGTATATACGGAATATCCTTTTAATTTATTATATTAAATTTAGTTAACTAACCAGTATATTCGTTTTGATTCTGCGAAACAAACAATTATTATTAATATAACAATATGCATTTTGGGTATTTTCGCGAGAAGAGATACAAAAACTTATTTTTCTGAAACAGGTAAATTTTATGTTTTTCCTGCTCAGAATCACGAGCTCTTTCAATCCTACTAGAAGAAAAAAAGTGTCCCAACTTTTTGTTTCTATTACGTAACCGTTTTTCAAACATTTTGTACAGCGGTTACAAAGTGGAGAGCATGTAAAATGTATGAAAAATTGGGACCATTTTTTTCTTGTACTTTTTTTCTCCTAGATTGAAAGAACTCGTTATTCTGAGTAGGAAAAACATTAAATTTACCTACCTTAAAAAAAATTTTTTTTGGATCTCTTCTCACGAAAATGCCCTTTTTTCCAGCACACAAACATTTGGGTACCTATTGAATGTTTCAATTTCTTTACCTAATTTCATCAGTCGGGTCGGGTAGTCGGGTTAGTTTTGACAATTAAGCACAAAATTTCAATAAAAACTCGGGTTTGATGTTAGTTTTATAAACTATAAACGATATTATTATAAAGTTTAAATTTCTCAACGTGTAATAGTCAATTGTATGTCAGCCTCCGTAGCCTAGTTGGTAGTGACCCTGCCTAAGAAGCTGGAGGTTCCGGGTTCGAATCCCGGCGAGGGCATTATTTGTGTATTTATTTATCACAAATATTTGTTCCTTGGTCATGGCTGTCTATGTATTTAAGTATCTGTATGTATTTATCTATTATATATGTCGTCGCCTAGTACCCACATCACAAGCCTTAATTGAGCTTACCGTGGGACTAGGTCGATTTGTGTAAGATGTCCCAGATATTTATTTATTTATTTATTTTATTTATTATTTATTTGTCGTAACAAACCTGACTGCAACTGAGGTTTTTTAAAGTCACGCTAATTGGGTGTCCCAAAAAGTGAAAATGTATGTATCTTCGGTACAATGACCTTGTGGCATGTTAATGTTTAGTGTCATTTGAGTTACATCTACTGAAAAGTAAGTAATGGTTGTTTATGATACAAGTCTGGAAAGTGCGCTTTTTTCAAGTGAGCGTAGTGAGTGTTTTATAGTCACCGACACGAGTTAGAAAACAGCCTACATTTCAACATTGGAAAACCAGACTATCTCGGCAGTACCAACCAGGTTGTACGGAAAAGTATTATGAAAATTCATTCCTGCGCACGTGCGGAAAGAAAACACTTTCTGTGCATAAGTTTACCCTTAAAAAGAGCACTTCCTAAGTATAATATGCATTGTATATTACATTACGACTCAAGTGCGAAAAACATGAAATTCGAAACGAATTACGAATTTCGTTTTTGGACGTGTCTAGTACGACGTTTTTTAGTGCAGATGGCTCTCCGAAGTTTTGGACCTGACGTAAAATGACCCACTTCTCGCACTAGAGCCTAAAAAATACAACATCTGTACTAAAAAATCTCCTTATCGGTCGTGTTTTAAAACATCGCCACTCGTTTCTGGTTTCGTATTTTTCGCACTTGTGTCGTAATGTACAAACAGCAACACTCCTAACGGACTATTAAAGACAGAGCAGAGAGAAAATGAAAGAGATAAATATAGTTATATTATGTCAACTTCAAATTAAATAAAACACGGGAATGTTGATCGTTCGCACTGTTCGCAACTTGGTCGAATAATACAAATCGGGTTCCGAAATCTTATGAGACTAGTATCACGACTTCGGCCGAACTCTGCTGACCAATGGGGCAGGCATTGCTGCGGTTTCTTCAGAAGGTGACATTACCATGGTTACGTAACAACAAAAACGTTTAACCAATGATTGATCACGATTTTTCCGGAAGCTGGCGTTACTATAGTTACGTTATATATAACATACGCTTTAGTTCTGGAGACGTCAATCTAACTTCAGAGCCGGTAATTTGACTGCTAAGCTGCTATATAGAAATTTTCGTTCATTTTCCTTTCAACGGCTGTCACTGTCAGACATTTTTTCAAAGTTACAATTTCAGCCAGAAATTATCAAGTCTCTATTAAACATTTGTATGGCTACTGACAGATTAAAGGATTATCTTAGGCAGACTGTCAAACGTCTATCTACCATATTTCCACAAAGGTTACATAAGTATTCAACTAACGTCAACTAAGAGATGTGATGAATTATAATAAAGACAGCAATAGCATTTGTCTCTGTCAATGAAAAAAAATATTTATAGTTGAATTATCGAGAAGATGGAATTGCATTTGTAGTGGTGTTACTAAAGCAACACTTTAAAAGTGAACCTTGTGTCTTTACGATTAGGTTTACTATTAGTCGAATAATGCCAATACATGAGTCGATAAAACACACACAATAGCACACAATACATTGTAAATACGCGATACCACTACATATGCAATTCCATCTTCTCGATAATTCAACTATAACATTGCCCGATAACATGGCTATTTGTAAAAATATCTTGACTTGGAAAAATACCTCGCCTATTAATGTCAGATAAATCATGAAATCCGATCTGAAGAAACCGTGATTAAATTACTAAACGGTTTTAGACAAATCTATGAAGAACTGTCGTTATCCAGTTTCCACAAGGAACAACGACATCTAGCGTCTAATCATGGCCGATAGCTAATTCTTAATTTTCGTAGACGAAGGAATTTTTATTATGTCAACTAGTTTTCAAATACTGAAATTTTGACGCAACAAAGATTCGATGACATATCATCGGGGACCATCGAAAATGTCGCGATCGTGCCTACTAACGAAAAATACCGAACCCATAATATTACACGACCAAATTGCATCCTTTGCCAAGTGGCTCAACATTCCTATGTAACTGACATGTGACTGTAAGTGTGATTCTCTTTCATGCAATATTTCCAATTTCTGAAGTGTATACCCAGCTGTGTTGCTGTTTGTACTATTTTAAAAAACCTATACATCGATTTCAGTCTTTAACCCCCGGGACCCGGGCTTCGAAATAGAACATTACTATTGCTACATTATTTACGCACATTCATTTTTAACGTTCGATGGCCTCTCGAAGTCGCTGACAAGGGTCCGCCATTAGGGACCGAGGGTCTATCGCAAACCTCGAACAAAGTGTCCCTCTCTCTCGCACTTGTGAATTCTAACGCAAGTATGACAGAGAGGCCACGCGTCGATTATGGTTCGCGGTAGGGCCTCTGTTTTGAGATGTTCTGGAATGTTCTCGAATGGACCGATGACCCGAAATCTTTTCTTCCCTTCGATTAAATATTAACGAATCGAGTTTAGTTTTCGAGGCTTGATGTAATGTTGGGAATTAAAAATGTACGAATCGAAGTTTAGAATGATCCCTGTAGCCTGAGTAGGCAAGTATCGGTTTCGTTAGGTTTTACTCGATACGCAAAATAGGTTTCGCGCTCGCTCCAATAAATAAGTGCGAGCACGATAAAATGCTTTACGTATCGAGTAAAACCTAACGTATCTTTTAAATGAAATGAAATATTATTTTCCCCTCACTAGCTCGTAAAGCGCTCGTTTATCGTTTAATACGAGCGGGTAAAAACGCTTTTTATACTCTTGTGAATAAAGTAATTTGACATTGCTCTAATTCCTATAGCCCCCTACTGCCTAGTATAAGTGGATCTGTATGACCGTAGTAAACATGCGCAATCGGAGCTCACATGTTAAATTGGTCGTACTCATGGGTGACTTTGTAAGCCATTGGCTATATTTACGTAACTCTATTCTACGATACGTTTCGACATTGAGTTTTAAATGGTTTCTTTAAGTTAATTTACATTTGGATGAGATTTGTAATCATATTTCCTCGCGATAGTGAGGGGAAAAAAGTTGTATTACACTTGGCGGCAAAGTTTGTTCAACTCTCGTGCCTTGAGACCTTCGCAATGCTCAAGATTCCAGTTTTTGAACCACTCGCTACGCTCGTGGCTCAATTTTGGAATCTTTCGCTAGCTCAGGTCTCAATATTGGCACGACAGTTAAACAACAACTTTGCCCCCTTGTATAATAAATAACTATTATTCAGGACGCTAAACTAGAACAATAGGTATCATTAATAAAACAAACAAACAAAAAAAATAAACCTAATTATAGCGGCACTGAAAAGGCCGCTTCTCAGCATGTGTCAGAGTACCTTTCGGATACCCTGACGCTGGTCTTCCGTGGAAACCCTTTCGAGGGCCACCGCACTTCACAAACAATGGTGTAAATTACAGTTGCAGGGACATTCACAGAAACAACTTTACTTTCAAACTCATGGTACGGCTACTGTCACTAACCGTGCCATGAATTTGCAAGTATCGGTATAGTTCGGGTTATCGTTCATCGATATTACCTACACTAGGCCTCTGGAGGCTTAGAGCCTGTTCAGTGTTCACATGGGTGTTTGGCTTGTCCATTAATCACGTCATACTGTATAGGGGGATGGGGGGTCAAGAAAAATCACCAATTATCACCATAAGGGGGGGGGGGGGGGTCATCGGACAAATCACGTGTAATTTTTTGTCACTCTCGAATCTGCTGAACAGCATTATAGCCAGTACAAAAAAATCTTTATTTTTATATAAAACACTTTTTAAATACTAAGTTTTAAAATTTCGCAATCATTTAGCTCGTAGTTGGCAAACAAGTACGTAAATTCAAGTTTTATTAAAAGGACCACTTCAGTTGGCAAAAAATTACACGTGATATTGGTAAGGGAGGGGGGGGGGGGGGTTGATCCTGAAAATATCACCAAATATCACCATGGGGGGCGGTGGGGTCTAAAACAGACCAAAATCGTATAACGTGATTAATGGACAAGCCCTTTCTATGCGATATTTTACGAGTTTTTATTGTTCATTACCATCACCACTTTATTTTCCGTTTTATAAAAGTAAACGATACTATTATGCCTGCCAGAATAGCAGATAAACATGCGTCTGCTACAAGATAACCGAAAATGACTCCACTATTTATACGCAGTTCGTCAATAATTTGGGAATGGTAATGACTTGATTGGTACGACTGAATAATCGCATAGAATTACCCATTAGCGATTCACATGGGCGATTTGAAAGCGATTTTTTATTTTATTTTATTTATTTGAAATGGGCTTACTCATGGCCACACAGTATTCCACCTCCATACAAATAACCAAAGAGAAAAGTCTCTACTGTACGGAACGGTTATGTTTTCAAAATGACGGGCGTTTGTCCGATCCTTGCAAATACATTGTTAAATAAAAATAAATTGTTACATCAAGAATTTTGAATTTGAATCGAACCTGAAAGAAACCGGTTTCCTACTTTTCATCTAAAACAAGTTTGTAATTGTAAGACTGCACTCAAAGTTAACACAGGGTTAACGCACGTGCAAAGCGACAAAGGAGTTATGAATAAAAGCTTTCTTTTATACATGAGTTGGAATGTTCGCCATCACATATCGTATGCACGTGGTCACTGCATTCAGTAGGGTTGTCAACAATGCGCGTGTGAAAAGCCGGAGCTAGTATAATGATCTATTCATTGAGAGAAACCCTACATTTATACTCCGTTTGATCTAAGAAAGCCCTCTGGGTTCAAAAGACATTGGGTTACACACGATAAAGGAATACTTAGATGTATATAGGTAAAGTCACCGCTTATAGATAGGAAGAATTTAATTAAAAAACTTCATCAATCGCGAGCTCGTTTTTTGTCAGGCTAATAAGAGAAAAATTTCGTCCCATCCCGTTACCATTTTTTCATACATTTTGTATGGCGGTAAATGGAAAGTTTGAAAAATGTACCCATGTAAATTTTGGGACAGCATTTTCCTCCTATCAGGATCAAAAGAGCTGAAGATTCTGAGTAGAAATAATTTAATACTTATGTTACAAAAATGGGGGATTATTTGATAGATGAACTTTCAGGTTAGAAAATCTGTTCAACTGACAGAAATTCGTATTAGAAATGAGTTCATCCGTAGAACCAGAGTAACCAACCACATCATGTGGTTCTCCGAAAGTCCGAATCGCTAAGTCTAGGTAACTGGCAGCGGACGGGGGCACATTGCACGAAGAACGCTGTTGGGGCTTAACCCTTGCGACGCCGCTACCATACATTTGCTTGTTGATTAATTAATTTAATTATTTTATATTATAGTCCAAATGGCTTGTAACGGATCTGTCACTAGGCACTCCAGGGGTTAAAGGTTATCGAATCGCTGCTACGTACCAGAAGGCGCAGTGTGGTTAGGTCCCCCATAAGATGGACTGTTGACCTAGTGAACGTCCCAGGAGTCCGCTGGTTGCGGGTGGCACAGGACCGGTCATTGTTGCTATCCTTGAGCCTATGATTGATTAGCAGTGTCTTTCGGCTGATATGACAGAAACTTTCTTCTCTCCACCCCTAGGTTAAGTAGGGGTTCACTAACCAGGGCGGCACGCTGGCCTGACCGTACCCAACGCCATCTGTCCGGGTTTATGCTAAACGGGAGTTCACGACGGAACAATGAACTGTATCCATAGTTATAAGACTAAATTTTTGTACATTGTAATGTGGAATGTACGTCATGCCGACGGGATAAATTATTGGTGCATTCGTTCGATCGTAACATAGGGTCATTGTAATAAAGTTGTAGAATCACAAGAATCTTAGACGTTATTCAATATTTATGAAAAAGAACTCGCAGTAAAAGTAAAACTAACATTTGGTGCACATTTTTTCTTAGAACAATTTTCCAAATAGTATATATAACCTTTAGTACTCATTTATCTTATAAAACATCCACATCAACATGATTCTATCTTCTATTATCAAATTAAACGATCAGATAAAGTATAAATAAATTTATTACATAAAACGTTACTTGTCTAATAAAATAATGCTTAAATCCTATTTATTGTTAAAAGACTGGGATTGTCTTAGGATTGCCGTTGGGACAAGTAAATTAAGTTTGTGTCAACATTTTTGTAATTTTACAACTGACAACATTCACAACTTAATTTAAATGTCTACGGTAGTCCTTAGATGGCAAACTCATTCATACCCGTATACCCCAGTCTTCTTTAATCATATCAGCAGCTTTTTCAGCAATCATCATAGTAGGTGCATTTGTATGCGCTGCTGGCACAAACGGCATTATACTGGCATCCACCACTCTCAAACCCTTTATACCATAAACCCTGAGTCTGGAGTCTACCACCGCTTCAGGGTCATGTCTGGGCCCCATTTTAGCTGTTCCACAGTGGTGGTAGATGGTATTAGTTATAGTCTTCATAGCACAGAACCAGTAGTCGTCAGAGTTGAATCCGTGATGGGCACAAGTTGGTAATGGTATGTCGTGTAG
>JALPQI010009776.1:0-49754 GCA_025490895.1 Thaumatotibia leucotreta | reverse complement strand
AATCTAAGTCAAATATCTTCGATTTAGTGTAATTTATTATATTATGACGCAGTTGTTACACAAAGTCTCCTCATTAATTTATTAAAAAACTTAGATAAAACCAAAATAAAAGATTTCCATTGATACTTAAGTACCTACGAGTTGAACTTGTGGACCATAGTTGTAGTAGTGGACTATAGTTGTATGGTTTTACGGTACCCTTTTCAATCCGTTCTAGCCGAAACCTAACCAATCCAAGTAATAAATCAGGGTAAAACCGACTTGGATTGGTTAGGTTTCGAGCGTAGTTTCCCGGATAAATAAAAGACCCTCTTACTTTTCATTAATTGTTTACGCATTCTCATCCTTGCGAAACCAAAAAAGGGGGGACGGGGGGGCGAAGCCCCCCACAAGGGGTCTCGGGGGGCGGAGCCCCCCGCATTCAAAAAGAATAAATTTGTACCTCTCCTACTCTAACCTGGATAGGTTCGTTAGGTACCTTTTATCCCTTAGAGCAGAAATAGAAGCCCCGCGCAGCGGGGCTTCGTCGACCGGTTCCCGGGTCAAAATCGCTTCCTATACGGATATGGCTTAATATACGTATAAATAGTAAATCAATTCAAATTAAATATAATGATAATTCTATAGTTTAATTATTAAAAAATCGTAGGCGCTTATATTTTGTGTAAGATAGTTGTTTTGTATATTAGATTATTTCAATGTTATACTAATTAATCGATATCGTAAACGATATTATATGTTACGTTCATTATAAATTTTACAATTATTCATTTAATAATTATACCTTTTATACGTTATATTTATTACACGTTAGGCATTATACATTTATACAAACTGAATTTATACGTTATGATTTATATAGCATAAGTTCGTATACGTTATATTACATACCCGAAGGAGTGACAGAGAGGGAAAACTACGATGCGCTAGCAAGCGCTAGCGATTGGCAACTTGGCTAGGCATCCTGCTCAGATATTTGTAAGCGTCGTAGCCGCTCTACAGTGTTATTCACTAAGGAAACCGCCTTGCTATCAGCGCTGCGGCAGCGTCGAGCCTAAAAGTGGTATTCACTAATGTATTATAAACGACACTAGTGCTTGGCGACGAATGCGGCATGAGTTGGAACTACACTGCGTCGAGAGTTTGACGTTTAATGTACGAAATTCGTATTCTCTAACGACAAACTCGCACACAACCTCGCTCACAGCCTCGATTCCTAATGTCAAATCAAAAAGCTAGGATTTTATCGTCGAGACGCATGAATAAAATGGCTACAAGATTGAGCATAATGTGTTTTTTATTAGAAGAAGCGAAAAGAATCGACGATTTGGAGATGCTTAAATAGCAGCGAGCTGTCATCGGCTGTCACCACCTACAGTTCGACGTCGAGCTGTTCTACGTTAGTTAGTTGATGAACGCAGCGTCGAATGTGTGTGAGTAAACAAACCTAAAAAAATAATAGGATCGATTGCAAAAAAAAAGTTAAGTAGGTATATAATGAAAAGCCTTTAAAGAAAGCAAAATTTAAAGTCATATTTTATGTGTTCCGAAGTTAAATTGTGCATAATAATAATAACTTATGGCACTGAAAAAATGTGAAAAATTCTAAATTTCTATGAGCGGCCAACAATACGAACACATTTCTTTTAAATTTGTCCCTCCGACTGCCGAAGGTTGTTTGGACAGAGTATAAGTACCACATATTTTTTTAAACTAACTTTCGTAACAAAGGACGCATCCGTGATTTTTGTTTTCGTTAGTCTTAAAAAATGTTTGCAATTGATACGCCAATTGATATGTCATAGCCAGATTCCATCTATAACCATTTTGACCACCACGCAGATACACTTTCTGTGTTTTTAATCGATTTCACAAAGGTCCACAATTCATCTGTTTTTTTATTTGTATGTATTTTACTCGATAACTCCGAGAATTGTGGAGCGATTTTTTTTAATGAACCGGTATAACCTTGAATTGGTCCAGTTGGTACCAAGAATGGGTCTGATGATGGGATCTTGGAATCGGTCTTTAATTTACCACCTTCTGAGATAGTAATTTGATATCTGTATACAAAGCTGTTTTAAAAGGTTTACGTGCTTGCTTACCTTCAACACACGCTGTGCAGAGCTGCTTGTCTACTTCCTTAAAATCTATACCCACGTGATTATCTCTTAGTTGGTTCATACCAATGCGACACAAATGACCCAATCGTTTTTGCCACAGTTGGTACTTGGATATTGAGTCGGAGTGCACATCACGTAATTATAGTAAATGCATTCGTGCTAGCCTTGTGCCAGCTGTTATGAATCGGCTGGAACTATACAGAATTTTACATGTGTAAACAAAATTAAAACAAAGTGGCGAAATTACATTTTACTGCATTTCGGATTACAATTCTTAGCGACTAATTGTTAATGTTTTGTAATAAATACTTACCTTACTAAAAACAGTTTCTCTACTTATAGGTACTAGAACTTATTACTTACCCGACCTAATACCTATCTAATGTTCAAAGCCCGGACGCCGACGGCGGGAGTAAAAACTCACTTTTCAGTACATTTTTGCTCTCGTCGTCCGGGCTTTGCTAGTGTTATACGTTATACATAACGTTGAAATGTTTAAACAGTATATAATACAAAGTGAAAGAATAATATCTGGATAGTAAATCCACTTACAATTTTGTCATAAACCCAACTAAGCTGACGAGACATTAAAAATCATGACTATGATCATTATAGTCCGTGGGCTACTCGGTCTTAAATTAGAAAACGGTATAATTTGGGGGTACCAAGTGTCCTTTTTACAGTAGTTAGACATATTCATAAGGATGTTAAAAAAGTATGATAGACATCTCAAAGTGGTAGCTAATAGGCATACGGGCTATTTCAAGATTTCCGTTGTATGACAGGTATGGTTAAAATTAGGAGGTACAAATTTTCCTTTTCACGGCTGTTAGGTAAGCTTATAAAAACGTCAAAAATGCAAGATTGCCATTTATAAGTGCTACCTAACAAAAATGGGGGCCAATCAAAGATGGTGGATCTCAAGTTTTACAAAATCAAGTATATCTCGAAAACTATTAAATATATCTAATTGCTCTCTTGAACAAAATTAAAGGCATATCTGTAAGCTTCATATTTTGCATATACACCATATTGCTAAAACCAACCAATAATTAATTATGACCAAATTTATGAAAATTTCGTGATTTTGATTTTTTTTGTGTCGTGTTTTTACATAGTAGTCATGACGCTAGAAAAATTAAATATTTTTTTAAAGATAGTGTATTTAATAAGCTTTAATTTGATGTATATAACTTGTTGGCGGTATTAAAAAATAGGCCCATAAAAAATATTTAAATGAATTGTAGTCATAATCCACCGTATACTTACACACAGTGTACAGTGATTTAGGAGGCGATGGAAGTGCCACTCGTAAATAATAGTGCTTATTTGAAATAACCAAGATTGAAAAATATAAAAAAATCGCCTCATAAATCAATAAGTACCTTGCTACTAGGAGATCGGACTGGCGAACTGCTATCAACACGGGTCTCCGGGACTACGAGAGTGCCCGTCTTGGAGATCTGGATGCCAAACGCCAGCTTCGGAAATCTCGGCCCAAGCCCTGCTACGTCTATACTTATAACTCGGACGGTGAGCTTTATTGTTCATCTTGCTGCTGGACCTTCAAGACAAAACTTGGTTTTGCGAGTCACCTTCGAGCCCATGCACGCAAAGAAACCGATCCGAAATAGATTTCTTTTCTTTTTAATTGTCCGGGTGTCGCCGTCGACGGATACGTCTGGGAGGACATCATCATCATCATCATACGGTGGATTATGACAACAATTCATTTAAATATTTTTTATGGGTCTTTTTTTTAATACCGCCAACAAGTTGTATACATCAAATTAAAGCTTATTAAATACACTATCTTTAAAAAAATATTTAATTTTTATAGCGTCATGACTACTATGTAAAAACACGACACAAAAAAAAACAAAATCACGAAATTTTCATAAATTTGGTCATAATTAATTATTGGTTGGTTTTAGCAATATGGTGTATATGCAAAATATGAAGCTTACAGATATGCCTTTAATTTTGTTCAAGAGAGTAATTAGATATATTTAATAGTTCTCGAGATATACTTGATTTTGTAAAACTTGAGATCCACCATCTTTGATTGGCCCCCATTTTTGTTAGGTAGCACTTATAAATGGCAATCTTGCATTTTTGACGTTTTTATAAGCTTACCTAACAGCCGTGAAAAGGAAAATTTGTACCTCCTAATTTTAACCATACCTGTCATACAACGAAAATCTTGAAATAGCCCGTATGCCTATTAGCTACCACTTTGAGATGTCTATCATACTTTTTTAACATCCTTATGAATATGTCTAACTACTGTAAAAAGGACACTTGGTACCCCCAAATTATACCGTTTTCTAATTTCAGGCCGACTAGCCCACGGACTATTACTTCAATACAATTTTATTCAAAGTATTTTGTACAAGTCACCCACTCTGGCTTAGTTGTTGTTCTATCTGTACTTGTTTATTATATCGATCAAATTGCTATATGAATAAGTGTCATCTACGCTTGTCTTCCATGTACGAGTATTTATATTAATAGCCTAAGGTTTTCTAGTCGAGTTGGTACAGACGGATCCATTCCAATCAATTTAATAAACAAAAGCAAGTAAAAAAGCCTACACGTACATACTCTGGACGCTTTTACCAGTTTATTCTGAATATGCAAGTGCTTTTTTTTAATTTGACAGGTGAGCGAACACGCCTTATTCTCGTCTATTGTGTTGTAAAAGTATCGAAATTGAACGAGCGCAGTCCATTTGGAGGCTGTATGCGCCGACAATAACCGGCCGCCCGTTCATTTCTGAATATCCAAATGATTTTTTCCTCGATTTCATTGCATTTTGCCACCGTCCGGCAGATGTAAATCGATTCGATGATAAGTTAATTACGCCAGTTATTTTGACGTTTTTGAAAGCCGGTGCGCCGCAGGTTTTATGTGCGGGAAAAATCCATATCGCAATCTACATGACGCATCATTATCGCGGATGGCGTAATCGTATTACCTTTACTCTTATTTTGTTTATGAAGGCAATATTATCAAACTGGAACCTGAACTACTGTTGGAAATCGTCAACATTTAAATCCAAATACTTACAACTAAAGATGGTAAAAAGATTTAAGAAAGGGAAGATTTGAGGAAAACTTTCCATTGCTCATTGCTGATGACAGTGATGACCATTTTATTTTTTAGAATTACCTATGACTAACGTGAGATTCAAACATATTTGAATATTTAGCGAAACAGGGTTACTCACTTAATTTAAGTCGATGATTGCTCGACATGTAATATATTTTGAAATAGTCTTAGTAGTTAATTAATTAATTATATGTGTTGTTGTGCCCTGACGGGCCATCACGTTGAGACATTCTAAAAATGTTATTAAATATCAGTATTATTGTACCGACATGACTATACATATAATCAATAAATGATTAAGACATTGGTACTTTATTTCATTCTTTCCTTGGATTTTTTGTTAGGTTGAATTCATCGAAATCTTTTTGGCCATTCTATCTAGATAAGGTTATCTATTCTGGGAAGTTCACGTGTACATTTCTTAAGTTTTTCTAGAGTTAATATTGTTTATTTTAGTGGTGTGAAAAAAATGTTTTGTTTTTTGTTATATTCTGTCGTATACACCGTGAGCTCTTATAACCCGAAAGATTTTAACCACGCATTTTTGATGTAAAAACAAACAAAAAATATTATATAACTTATATAACTCCTATTTTTGAATGTATTTTAAGATAAAACGTAAATTTTATTCATTAAATTGGCACTTAATATGAGTGTAACTTTTTTTTTACAAAAACCTCATTTTAAAAAGGTTTTACTTATTTCTCACTTTTGACATCTATTAATGAGGTTAGTGAGACTATTCTCCATAATAGCAGTAGCACCAACGCTGTTAAAAAGACCTATTGTACTGAGTAACAATTAAAAAAAATATTTTTTTCAATTGGTAATAACTCTTGAACTAGACGATATGCAGAAAAGTTTATATGACATTATAGTTTTTAAATGTGGTCAGGATTGCAGTGTGGAAATCGGTCGGGTTTAAACAGCCCACGGTGTATAAAGGTACCAGTAATAATATTTCGTTTGAATTATAGTCCAATAAGTACAGCAACATTAAAACTAGTTATAGCTTTGTATACTAATGTGAAATACAAGTTAATCTCCTTACACTACGGCAAATGACTTGGTGGACTGTACACGATATTGGTGAGCCGACAAGATAATTCAGATCTAGCCTCAATGAGACTCGGTCGAGGAAATAGCACCTGCAGATTGCGAAGGCGTGTACCGGAGCAAGTAATAACACCTCTCCATCAATGGAGATTGCGATGAATCGCGATCATTAGCCGCCTCCCATTGGATCATCAATTGCACTGTCGCATGCGTTGACAATTAGGTCTGTAATAATAGCTGGGGTATAATGCTGGTTGAATAGATCTGGCAAGATCTGCGGTTAATCTTGACCAAATAATATGGTGCATTATCAATTGTTTACCATTAGTAGTATAAGGCGGCCTTTGCAGCTCAGTCGGCACATGTAAATTCATCAAAGCTGACACAAACGGATCGAGTAAGTGGCAGAAAGTATCTATGTTTGGATGTCAAAATCCCGCAATACGACCTAATTCCTGTTGCTGTTGAGACGGATGGACCCTGTGGTGTATCATACAGAAATAAGACTAAACTCCCATAATCATGAATTCATTGAGACTTAAATATCAATTAAAGTAGGGATAGTAAGGAGATTTTATTGCAATTTCTTGGTTATTTCCATAGTGAAATTTGCTCAGCATAACCGTCCGTTGTATCCTATTAACCCTTAATTCGACAAAAGTAAGGGCAGGTCATGTGCTGAAGCCTCCTTGGCACTCAATAGTGTTAATAAATGTTATTGTTTTATGCATTAATTCCAATATGAATGTTTTAATAGATATAAGAACTTAGAATTGACAAATATTGTGTGTACACGGTGTCATGAATTAGCTATAAGATCTTATTATGTAAAAATATCTTCATGACCTAACAATAAATGAAATAATTCTGGATCGGAATAAAATACAAAAAGTGGGTCATAAAAAAAAAGATCATTAAACATACACCGTTCTTGGGATCATGTTCATTATTTTGGACATTGTCGAATTAAGGGTTAAAGTTTTCACTCCTGCTACACTACTCAAAAATCAGATACGACAGACTCATTTGATATGATACGTACCAGTGATAAAAATGATTAGTTCCATCTACGTTGTTACATGTTCGACTTATTTAATTAAAAGGTTTGTCATGTCATTCTTTTTTATATACACTAATCGTTAAAGTTAATGACAAAAATAAAATCTCTCCAAAAGACATTACATTTTACACTTGTCTGCTAGACAAAAAAATCTTATGTTTGAATATTTAGTAGCGTTATATTTAAATGGTATCCATAAAAAATCTAAAAATTAAATTAAAAATATTTGAATGCAATTTTGTTTCTTTTTAAAAATATAGGAATATCTTATAAGAAAAATAAGTCACCTTTAGGATATAAGGTAGTTTCCCTCCAGGGCCGGACTTATGTTTCCACGCTGTATATGCGAAACACGAAGTATTCGTTCCATTAAAATAAAACGATTCGTTGAAATAAGTTTTTCTTATTTTATTTCTTTTTTTTTAATACGATGACACGATGAGACGGATACTGGTTTTTTGTATAACACTTACTAATATAATTTGACGAATAATAACGTGACCCATCATTAGAAAAAACATTTTATAACTCAGGAATTTCAAAACGGGTAATTTTGCAAAAAGAATAATAATTTGTTAGATTTAAATTATAAATGTTAGACGTCATATACCAAAGAAAAACGACCAAGATCACCCTAACGTCAGAGGTGGGGATCGAACCCACGTGCTCAGCTTTAAATAAAAGTACAAATCAAAATATTTAGTTAATAAATAATTTAATTTGTGTTTTCACAATATGTTTGTTAGATTTAATTAATTAAAATATTTATGTGAATAAATTGTACAGTTTTGAAAATAAAGACCGATGAAAAACGAAAAACAATCTATTTATAATTTAAATTACTTACATTATCTAAACTGCATTTTATTTCTCTCCTAGATATAATCGTTTATTGTGATTAAGTGTAAACATAAATAGGTATGAGTTTTTTCATTCATTTTAACCGGGTGCACGTCACATCAACGTATACACCGTGGGCTCTTATAACCTGAAAGATTTTAACCACACAAAAATTTTAAACAAACAAAAAATATTATATGAGTTTTGTGATTTACGGCTAATTTTTTTTTAAATAATTTTTATGTATTTTAACATAAAAAGTAAATGATAGTCGTTAAACTGGCACTTAAAATAAATTTCAACGATTTTTGTACAAAAACCTAATTTAAAATCGGTCCGGCTTAAACAGCCCACGGTGTATGTTTAATGGGTATTTCTTATTTAGTTTGACAGGTGTATCAAGGCCATGTTTGAAGGGTATAGAGGAAGGAAGTCCAACAGTTTGGTGCTTATTTGAGATTTATGTAGCCCCTGCGTCTAGCTTTCTGTTCATATACATAAATATATTGTATGACAACTCACAAATCTAAATGAGAAATACCCATTTTCTTATGAAGACTTAAGTCTCATAAATGCGTGCACAGAAAATCAAAAATATGTACTAGTATCAAAACTCTTAATTCCCGCAAGACAAAGTGTGTCCAATTGTCCATCCACATTTTTTTTTATTTTCGCCTAATTTATAAGTAAAATTTCAGTGGTCACACTCTATTAAGTAGTGACCCCTGTGAAACTAGAGGTACCGGCTTCGAGTCCCACTGAATATGTATATCTTTGTGTATTAGAAAAATATGTCCTTAGTCATAGCAGTTTTCTATGTATTAAAATCTCTACGTTACTATATTTTATACAGTGCTCGTGAGGAGGAGAGGATCACTTAAGGTTAATATTACTGATTAAATATATTATTATCACAATCATGACTAATTTATTGACCCGAATCAAATAATCCAGTTAAAAGTCAGAACATAGATAGATTCCTTTTAACAATAATGCTGACGAAATTAGTTTAATATTAATAATTATCAATTATATTAATTACATTTTTAGACTTTCTTAAGAGACCGGTGTATATTTGAAAGTAAAAATCAATAATAATTAATTAATAATTAATTAATAATTAATTAACGATCGTGGAACGAGACCTGGGTACGTTATTGCCCCTTTTGTGGGAGCTGGGTCTCGAAGTTAACTCCAGCAAATGCGAGTTTTTT
Organism: Thaumatotibia leucotreta; assembly: GCA_025490895.1. Taxonomy (NCBI): domain Eukaryota; kingdom Metazoa; phylum Arthropoda; class Insecta; order Lepidoptera; family Tortricidae; genus Thaumatotibia; species Thaumatotibia leucotreta. Next base: position 40,350 of record JALPQI010009776.1, on the reverse strand, counting down.
GCCTGTAGCGCCATTTCGCAGTCTTCGTTGTCTGTGTTCGAGAACTTGCTCCCCGGGATTGAGGAAATGTCCATGAATAATTTCTATCTCTTGGGTTCTCCAATTTTTCCCAACGCTGTGCCCGAGGCGTTTAAAGTCCGGGAGCAACTTCTTCGGTCCGCGGGGGAAAGGCTGAAGCAGCTCTCGGCTCATGTGGCGCTCACTTTGCTGAGGTCCTGTTTTGCTGTACCCAAGGTTATGTACTTTCTGCGAACCGTTCCAGTCTGGCTGCATCCCGCGCTCGTGGATTCTTTTGACCTTGTGTTAAAAGAGTCCGCGGAGTGCTTGCTGAATGTCTGCTTGGATGCGGCCCAGTGGGATTTGGCTGCGTTACCAATCCGGAGTGGTGGGCTGGGTATTCGACGCGTGCGGGATGTGAGCCTTCCGGCCTTCTTGGCGTCGGCGGCGGGGGTGGTGGAGCTTGTTACTAATATTCTATCCTTAGATGGTGTCAAGGCTGCCATTCCCTTCGCTGCCGATGCTCTGGTGGCCTGGGAGTCTCTCAACCCGGGCGTATCTGTGCCCGAAAAGCCGTACCGGCAACGGTTGTGGGACGAGGTAGGGGTGAAGCGAGTCTTTGAGGGGTTGCTGCAGAGCGCCGTTGGTGCCGATCTAGCCAGGCTTAAAGCGGTTGCTTGCCCGGAATCAGGTGCTTGGTTGCACGCTCTCCCCTCCCCTCACTTTGGTACCCTGCTGGACAATGACACTTTACGGGTGGCCGTTGCTTTCCGCCTGGGCTGCGATGTTTGCCAGCCTCATCTTTGCATTTGCGGCTCTATGGTGGAAAGCAGCGGGCACCACGCCCTGAGTTGTCGTCGGTGCGCAGGCAGGTTCCCACGGCACCATTCCTTAAATGATTTGGTTCGGAGAGCATTGGTTTCGGCCAATGTCCCTTGTGTCCTAGAGCCGCCCGGTCTTAGCCGGTCGGACGGCAAGCGGCCGGACGGTTTGACGCTGGTGCCGTGGGAGAAAGGAAAGTGCCTTTTATGGGATGCCACTTGTGTGAGCACTTTTGCGGCCTCTCACCTCGGGCGCACGATGCGTTTGGCGGGTGCTGCAGCCGAGCAAGCGGCAATGCTGAAGAGGGATAAATATTCGGGCTTGACTGGTTATTTGTTTGTCCCTCTGGCGGTCGAAACCACGGGCTGTTGGTGCGCGGAAGCCAAGACTTTCTTTGGGGAGTTGGGGCGTCGTCTCCAAGAACGAGGCCATGATCCCCGCTCCGGATCATTCCTGGTGCAGAGGCTTGCTATTGCAGTGCAGCGCGGAAATGCCGCTAGTTTGTTAGGCACCTTTGCACCGGGAATGTTACGGGGTGGGTTATTTGATTGATTGGTGCTTTAATTCGTTTAGTTTTTAGGTTCTTTAGTTAAGTTTAGATTAGTATTATAATATTTTGTGATGTTGTTTGTTATAATTGTGTATTTTTTTTAAATGAAATTAAATTACCTTTAATAACAAGGACCTATTAACGCATACCTATATAAATTGCAATTGCTAAGGTAATTTGAACGATTGGTACTACAAGTACAATTAAATAGTTTTGACTAATAATTATATATTTATTATTTAGTTTCTAACGATTACAAGAAACCTTGTTATGCGAGGACTTTAATTCATACATACAATGCCATATAATTAATGTTATAATATTTTAAATAGACATGAAATTTTTATGAAATATACTATAGGTATAAGTGTAATTTATTTACAAATTTTTAGCATTTTTTTTAGCTAAATATACATTTAGTCGAAACATATGTATGAAAATGAAAAAAATTGCACTTGTTCCTTAGACGACCCATTTTTCAACTCATATATACAACATACATACCGCTTTAATATACTTTTGATTATTAAAAATTTAACGATTTCATCTTCAATTTATAACGCCAAACACCTTATAGGTAGTATTCAGTAAAAACTTAGTACTAAAATCGAAAAAACCTCACTTTAAAATTGAAATCATGTATCTTCCGTTACGAGTACATGCTAAAAAATGCTAGCGATATTCTTTTTAGTTACTCCGATATAGTATCACAGTGATGAGCAAATAAATAAAAATATTAATAGATTATATTTTTTTATGAAAAAACGATACTGGACTCTTAATTATTCCTAATTATTTTTCGAAAAAGTTTTTCATTATTTTAGAATGAAACACTACACGGAAATTATTAAATTATTCCTATGTAAAAAAAATAAGTGGACGTTTTTAATATTGAGCATCGTACGTTTGTATTTTAGTTCTTCTAAAGGTGCGTTCAAACCAAAAGAGCATTCGCTGTTCTATACCCGTTCTACGAAATCAACCAATCACGTTTTTTGTAACGATCGAATTTCGTAGAGTGGGGGGTTATAATAGCGAATGCTCTTTTGGTTTGAATGCACCTTTAGACATGAACACGAACTGTTATCTGAATGTTACAAATTATTTCTACTTTTAAGTCAAATAAAAATCCTTATAATATAGGTTCGCCATCTTAGTTCATCCGTCCGTCCTAGCAACAATGTACAAGTTGGAGAAAATTTTCAAAATTGGCAATAAATATACGAAGAAAAATACCAACTACATTTCGCTACTAAAGCGGTTAAATGAAAAAAAATTGGCTATTACACTATTGTTTTTATGAAGTTAAGAAAATCTGATACAATAACATAAATTATTTTTCTCCACACTGCTCGTAAACACGCTGTTTGTCCTTCAATTACAAAGCGCAAAACTGTGTTTTTATCTCTAGAGGTTAAAGTAATTTTTTTTTAATCTTCTGGATAGTCTAAAGCAATAACTTATACAGCCTGAGAGTGCAATAAGCTTTTTGACGTTTGAACTAGACAGAACGTTCGAAAACTCAATAGTTTCAAACAGATTCATACACATGAACCTTTCATAATATTATATTCAATATGCTTAAATCCAAATTAAATACCACATTTTGTTGTAAAAGGCTTTTAATTAAAAGTTCTAAAAATACGACAAATAAAAACAATAGAAAAATGAAAGTGTTGACACTATGCAAATTTCAGAACGCATCCGAATATTTTTTTCTTGTAAAATTTAAACGAGTTCGGTCGTGTTTTGTTTTCTTTCACTCTTTATTTAACAATAACTACACGAGTCTCATTTTGGAATTATCCTGAATTTTTAAGCATTGCCACGCCAAGATAAATATTTGAGGTTATTGTTTTATTATTTGTTGATTTGTTTATTTTTTGGAAGTTGAGGACTTGCAAATAAATACCTTCTAATTTGTTATGTTTGAGTTTTGTTCCGCATGTTTCCTCGCTTTAGTGTGGTGAAAAATGTTGAGTTTCACTCGGTGGCAAAGCTTGTTCAACTCTCGTGCCTTAAAACCCTCGCATCGCTCAAGATTCCATTTTGTGATTTCCCAAATTCTGGGATTTTTCGCTTGCTCGGGTTTCAATATTTGCACGAGAGTTAAACAATCACTTTGCTCCGTAGTAAAACAAATAACTATTTCGCCAATCCGTGAGACAGTTTGATGGCCGATTGTTGAATTAATTCGGAAATGATTCCAAATATTTTATTTGTCCTAAAATTGCACAACCCATAATTAGCTTCATGTTCATTACATAATTATGTATTAATTTATCTATAATGTTGCATTAGACAAAGAGAGAACATGAAATCGTTCTCATCCAGGGAGGAAGATCCTATAAATAAAATCAAAATATAGAAAGTGAAAGTTTCAAATCACTAAGTATTTTAAAGTTTACAGTTAAAGCGATGCACCCAAGTTCCTATCTAGGAGCTACATTCGCAAATAATGTGATTTCGACTTAAACTTAAATACCTACTAACGTGTAACTAAGTGCAAAGTCCCAAATGGTGCCGACTTCACTAAAACATCGTGTAAATATTCTACTTTGGGGCATGCAACGTGCACAAACTAGTTCGAAACACTTAAACGATTAAACTAAAAATAAATAGTAGGGCTACGTAACCGATTTATTCAAAAATGAAACAATTTAAGTACTTAAACATTACAATCTCGATTCTGTAAATAAAATATAGTTACTTTTTCTGGAACGAATGAAGTTATATTATTGAATATTTTGATTCGTGCTCTTAAGTAGTGACACTACTATATGTATACCTACATAAATTATCAATATTAAATAATTCATATACCTAAAGAAAAACACCGACTTGGAAAACTCAGATTTTTTTCTTTGGTATAGGATAGATATTACTAATCGCAATGATTGTGTAATCAATAACACATTATAAAGATTTACACTAAATAAAATATTTAATCAAACTACGTCTCTCAACCAATAACCTTTAAATTCATAAGGCGTTTTTGAACTTACGAGTCATCATCATCATCATCATCACATCAGCCGAAAGACGTCCACTGCTGAACATAGGCCTCCCCCAAAGATTGCCACAATGACCGGTCCTGCGCCACCCGCATCCAGCGGACTCCCGCGACCTTCACCAGGTCATCGGTCCACCTTGTGGGGGGCCTACCCACGCTACGTCTTCCGGTACGTGGCCGCCACTCAAGAACCTTCCCGCCCCAACGGCCATCGGTTCTACGCGCAATGTGCCCCGCCCACTGCCACTTCAGTTTAGCGATTCGGAGAGCTATTTTGGGTACTTTGGTTCTGCTGCGGATGGTCTCATTTTTAATCCGATCACGCAGAGAGACTCCTAGCATAGCCCTCTCCATTGCCCTTTGGGTGACTTTGAGCCTTCTTATGAGGCCCATTGTAAGCGGCCACGTTTCAGTACCGTATGTCATCACTGGCAACACACACTGATTAAAGACTTTCGTCTTCAAACACTGCGGAATATTGGACGAAAATATGTGTCGTAGCTTCCCGAACGCTGCCCAACCGAGTCGGATTCGACGATTGACCTCTTTCTCGAAGTTGGACCTACCTAACTGGATAGTTTGTCCTAGGTATATATACTTACGAGTAATTTCATTAAATAGGTAATCAAATGAATTTGATTGTACAACTGCTTCAGGTAAGATATTATTTTATAGTTATATTATCACTTTTTTAAGTTATAGGTAAATAACTAGACGAAAATTTGAGCCTATTGAATACCAGTCGTTTATTTTTCAGCACACGGAATAGTACATTACTACCGACGCCGGAAAGTGAGGCCGGATAGTATTCGGACGACAACCCGTCACCTCATGGCCGAGGTATGTAGGTATAATGCTTTTCTCAAACATGCAATGAAATTAAACAAAAAAATGTATCTTCTTTTTAAGAAATTATAAGTCAACTACGTCGCTAAGTCTTTGAAACACAACAAAAGTCAAATACGACACGGACACCTCATTTTTTTTTAAGTTTGACCTGTTTGAAAGGTGCAAATTTTTACCTTTAAAAAGCGGTATTAGACGACGCGGTCTGTTGGGTCCAATCAATCGCATGCGTTGATCGGGGCCGACGGATCGCACCGTATAATACTGCTTTTTAAATATTATTTTGAGTATTGTACATATTTCAAATTATATAATTCAAATACCTAATTATAACTGCAAAAATTAGCCAATTTTTTTAAATACTAATATTACTTACAGATAATTATTGGCTAAAAGCCAAGATGCCAGGTCACAACCCTATGTCAAAAGAAAATTAAAAAAGGGGCACTATCCGCTTTTTAGGCACGTAACTACAAAATTTTATTGCGTGTTTCAGAAAAATATGGTTACTAAGCAGCAATTTTTCTCAATGTATTTTTCAGTTGCATTGAGAGAACTTCCTCAATGAAACTAAAATCTAAATGTCTTCAAAGCAATTTTTAGCGAAATTGAATAGGTGTAAATGCAATTTCCTTGACATTACGGCGCAAAACGCACCACTTTTCGCATTCAGCGCTTCACCTCGCATTCAGCGCTTTACGTATTCGCAGCAGACCTGAATGGCTGCACGTGTGATCACCGGGTGCATACGGCCGTCCAATTTCGCGCGTAAATTGTTCATAACGGAAGTTCATATCCGGACGTCGAGCCGTCGCTTCGGGCGAGATTAGGCGGTAATTACCATTTCCGGTGATGGCGGACGGAGACAACGTTGGAGATGTTCAGAAGCTGCGGAAACGCGTTTGCGCCGACGGAAGGAAAAATTGCGGGATAACAATTGCTTTTGCGGATTTCATCTTGTCTGGTTATTGGAAACTAATAATAGTAATAAATGTATACGAAGTCTGGCTCCTTCAGAAGTATTCAGTCAATACTAAAGGATTAATATGAATAAAGAATGCTGGTCCGATAAAGTTTTCAGGATTATGTTTGTACCAAGGTTTATGTATTTTATGTAATTGTATTTTAGTTTAATAATATTTATGTTATTTTGAGTGAAAAAGAAACGATAAGTAGGTGTACGTTGCTTTTAGATAGGTACGGTATTAAATTATTTATCGATACAGTTATTATATGCACTAATAATTAAACAAAATAAGAACGTACCAAAATGACGAAACACTCGAAACAGTTGCAAATAAAATCCTCACATAAAGTTATCTCTCCCATACAATATATGTATTTTAATATATTGATACATATACTTTCACACTTCACTGTACGCCGAATCGAACGAAGCAACCCATATCAGAAGTTGATTTATTTATGGCTGGTTTTATTTGTTAGAAGTTGTTATGCGGAAGTGAGCGAAGTGTATGCGTGCCATTACGCCCCTAAAACTGATTACCTGCACGAGTACGGCGAGAGGCGCCCGCGCCGGCCCTGCCTCCTCGATATGATTGAATAACCAAGCTCCCAGTTCCCTAATGAAACATATTGAACGTGTATCGAATCACTTAGGCTCTGCGCTCCTGCACTCGCGTTTTGGAGCATGTCAACAAGTCGTAGGTGAACCTTGCAAACAATATTACGCCCGAGACTCGTTTTAACAGAAACAATAAATTGCATTAGCCCCGCCTTTGATCGTCAAAGAGAAAAAAAATTGGAGAACGCAATTTAACGCGGCGACAGCGTTTTGTGTGGAAAATATTTACGCAAATCTGGGCTACGGAAAGGGAGAATACTAATTAATTCATTAATGTCTTGAATTTTCAGCAGTTAAGGTACATTCATTTCCATTTGCTTTGTATTTTTTGTTTACCCCTAGCCTAGCTAATACAATTTAAATTATTGTATTTGTTTCACTGAATAATGGTCTTAAAGATTTTCTTTCACAAAATATAAGAAGAGTATCTTAGACAATTTAGACAATGACTGACTTCGGGTTTTGTCCAAAATACTGAACATAGTCTTTGGCCGAGTTTATGTTTTATTCTCAACCTGATTTTTTAAGACGAACATTGAGTGAGGCATTTAACACATTACCATCCCTTGATTGTGTCAAATTAAGAGTTAATAACAGTTTTTTTTTTCTTTCCTATAGTTTCACACATCACATCCTCATCCTTACTTAATCCCCTGCTCGACGTAGACTTCTCTAAATATGCGTGTGGGCACATTAAGCGGTAAATGACCATAATCGCCACGCTGGGCAAGTGGATTGGCGATCACAGTAGTGTGTCCACTATATTGAGTATAATGACGCTGCTAGTGTTGCCACCCATCATCAAGCTTTTATAAACGAATAGTCAGTGATGATACTGCAATCTTTCGGCGACTCTTACGACACCACGGGAAGATGGAGTGCTGAATTTTTTTTTTTTTTTTACTGCCGTCACCACAGAGCCACGAATTATAGTTTATCTTCCAACAATATGAATTTAAAGGGGAAATATAGTAGGTAATTTAGAAGTGCTTCAAAGTCAAGGTCAAACTAATCTTTATTCAAGTAAGCTTATTAATAAGCATTTTCGAAACGTCTGACACAATCAAGAGAGAAAAAAAATCTACTACTGGTTCGAACCCTACACCGTTCCTGAGAAGAACCAGTAAGAAACGCAGGTGGAGTAATTTTTTCAAAACAGTATAATAATATATCTTATTAAAATAACATGTATTAAAGAATTTAGAACATAAAAAAATGACATTTATAGACATTTTTATAAAAAAAACCTAACTTAAAAAGACAGATAAATAAAGCATAATAATAATAAACAAAAATTATTCTTATCGTCGAAGCGAAACTAATATTTCTGCTTACTCAAGTCACTCTCATTTTTCATCTCCCTTAAGCAGTTTCCTACAAAACCAGCTACCATATAAATGATATAAAACATGGAAGCATAACGCCAGCTCAATAATGCCCCCAAAACCAATTGTGCAATTGTGCCAAGATGGGCAGGACATAGCGCTTTTCGTGACAGCGCGCATATTTCGGCGCAACATCTTTGACAAATGTTTATTGAATGTCGCCAATCAAAACTTTGATGGACCAATCACAACTATTTATAAATGGCGGTTTAAGTTTTTATAGGTTGACATTCTAATTCATTGTCGTGATGCATTCAACAGGGGGTGACACTTCAACTAAAATTCAGGACCGTTATTGAAAAGCAATTTAGTATGGCGTGCGGCTTCCATGTTTTATTTGTTCGTAGTACAAATTATTTAAACACTACCTATGTATATTGCGTCAATTTTAGTTACGCACACCCATCAAGCCACGTAACGGGTTTGCGTCAAGCAGTTTTAAATCAGGCCTCACAAAGCGCCGCCATAATACTGCAACAGACTGCAAAGCTTTGAACGTGGGACATGGCCTGCTTTGTCCTGTGCTTCGCCTGCAAATGCTGTCAGCCAAGAGATTCGTCAAATGGCTTTGCGACCGATCCCGAACGAATCCGCTTCGAAAAACAAACCAATAACGCGGGGCGGTGTAACTGCACATTTTTATCGTAATAGTGTACAGAAAATACTGCCTTCTACGAAAATTTTCTGACACGTATTATAGCAAAAGTTTTGCTATACACAATTATGTAACAAATAGGTGGACTGGCTGTGATATAATAATCGTCAAATAATACGGGTCAAACATTTTTCATAGAATATTTTCTATGAAAAAATCAGGTATATTGAAGCAATTGGAAATATTCCGTAATTGATTGAAATAACCGGCCAAGAGCATGTCGAGCCATGCTCAGTATAGGGTTCCATAGTTATTCGAAAATGGCTGGGCCGATTATGTTTGAAATAGTTTTATTTTAAAGTATTCATGATTTTTTTCATATTTTTTGGACCCACGGTTCAAAAGTTAGAGGGGGGGAAGACACAATTTTTTTTATTCTGGAGCGGTTATCTCCGAAAATATTAACTTTAGAAAAAAAAATCCTTGTACGACCCTTACTCTTTCTAAGAGACCTATTCAATGACACCCCACACTAAAGGATTACAGCAAATAAAAAAATCATCCCCACTTCACCAGTTGGGGAGGTAGCCGATTTTTTTTTCTAGTTTTGATTCTACTACTTTGTTGGCATGATTTATATTATGTATACGTGTACCAAATTGCAGCTTTAGTACTAACGGCCACTGGGCCATGCTACGGACAGACGGACAAACGGACATGGCGAAACTATAAGGGTTCCTTGTTTACTACGGAACCCTAAAAACTATCATTACATAGATTGGTTGTACAGACAAAAAGAGAGAGAAAAAGATGGTTGATAAGACCGAAGGGGACAAACAATACTTAGCGGCTTGCTAAGTTAGGAGACGTTTATGAATAAGGTCGATAATGTTTCAGTTTTTCATGAAACTACTTGAAAATGGTTTAAATCATAGTAGGGGTTAGTTTAACCTGAATATGTGTGTTGACTTGGATTATATCATACCATTTAAATATTACGCCCTATTTATGAAGCTTAAAATAGCTCCTCATGGTATCATAATGTTTGAACAATCTACGTGACTGTCAATAAATATTATCCTAGAGACGTCTTCGTGTCTACGAAGTCTGTTGAGTACGTATTAAGTAACCTGTATCGGTGCATACATTGGGAGTTTACTTAATTATGATATAGCTATGTTTATAGATCAAATAAATCTTCATTCTAAATAAAATTCCAAATAGTCTGAAGTGAGTTGTTTGCCGACAGGGTATTTCTCACACAGTAGAAACAATCCCGTGACAACCAGTCTTTCGCACTTATTTATTAACCGATTTCAAAAAAATCTCAATTCGACTGTTTTTTACACGACTGCCAAAAGGAGAGTATATGTGTTCAGCCCCTATGTATGTTTCATATTTTCTTTAAACGCGCAGATCTTCGCGACCACTTAACCGTTTTTAATAGTGTAAGGTATCATTAGAATCCTCGTGACGTCGCGGGTAACATAGGATATGTGACGTCACGTTAAAAATAATATGGCGGCCTAGAAATTCAATATTATCTAACCAAAAAAAATAAATATGAAAGAAACCTTTCGAGTTTGGTATCAAAATGAAGAGCTTCAAACAACGATTACGAATATGTATATATCTTACATGTGTGTAACTTATTCAAGAAGAGCGAGATTCATTAAAATGCAATCAAATCCCAAAGAATTATATGTGATCAAAACGCTATGATTTGGGCATCAAATTAAAGCATTTTACATGCAGATTGTAAATACATATACAAGTTACATGTTTAAGTGTATGTATGAAGACAAAACTCGAAATGTTCTACATCGCGGTATTGAAATTTTTCTTTGAATTGTAGGCCGTGACGCCCGTGACAGAACTGTCACCGCTGACACGGGGCTTAGTGTGTATGAAACAGATACATTATAAATAAGTGTTTGTGGTCGAGTGGTACAATGCACGGCTGCTACGCAGCGGTCGTGGGTTCAATCCCCAGCTTGTGCCGATAAGTTTTTCGAAAAACTTATGTACATCATCATTTGATAATATCATCACAAGTGCTTTACGATGAAGGAAAACATCCTAAGGTAACCTATTTGTGAGTTCCCAACAAGTATTGGGCCAGCGTTGGGACCACGCAAAATAGGCACGTTAGATGTCGAGTTGCGGAAAATAGCTATAACACAATATTTAATAAAAATGGAAATAACATGTACCTACGTAAATAGTTTGCGAGATACGAGACATTTAACCACATAATATGTATGCTTAGTACATGATTGGTACGAGTAGGTACGTTAGTTTGTCGCCGCGATAGATTTTCCATCATTTACTAACGATATGAATAAAAGAGGGATGGATAGTCTATTTGGCCGTGTGGTGACGGCAGTAAGAATACATTTATCACCACCCCAACTCCTCCTGCGGGTGTCGTAAGAGTCGACTAAGGGATTGAAGTGTCACTGACCATTAGTTGAAAAAAAAATATGATGGGCAGCAGCGTCATCATAGTGGAGTGGACACATTACTGACATCGCCAATCCGCTTGCCCAGCGTGGCAATTATGGGCATTTACCTCCTAATGCGTCTATACGCATAGTTACTCGGAGAGGCCTACGTCCAACAGTGGACTATCATAGGCTGATGATGATGGATAGTCTATTTTGCAGCGACATACTGTAGCACTAATCATGTGCTAATGCCATGTACGTACCTCACTAATATCGAGGATTTCTAGATATGATTTGAATATCAGGCGAATGTACCTAACAATACAATAACAACAGCAATTGTGGCCAAACAAAATTGCTATACGTGCTATACGGGCGCATCAAAATTAAAACTTGAAATATGTTAAAAAATAAATTGTATAGGTATTTAGGCCCTTTTTCGCCTACGGCCCTTCGGCCATACGCAGACGTTCAGCCTACGCATTTTCTCGAAACGAATTGTCGGGTCTGCGGCCCTGAGATTCGTTTTAAAGCTACACTTTTACATAGCGAAGGAGCGCTGGGCTCTGGTAGCTCGGTCTTTGGCCTCGTAAGCCGGCGCCCCTCTGGAGGTCACTTCGGGCTACCTATCAGTCCTACGCGGAGTGCGGTCTACAACGTTCGCAAATTGTGGAAACGATCGTCGGGCCTGCGGCTCTACGATTCGTTTTTATGTTTCACTATTCCATTACGTGCCCTGATAGCGCTAAGCTCTGGCTTCGATTGTTAAGATAGTTAAGAAGGACGGTTGTACCGCGTAGACTCGCCCGTCGAGCCTCCAGTCCTCGGGATCGCGCCGAGAGCACCCCGATAGTGACGCCCCAAGTCCTCGGCTCTAAGCGGAGCTGGGCTTATTTAGATGCTGGGGTTTAAATTTCTTACGAGTGTCATACTAGGGCGCTCTTAGTGGAAGTCCGGGCCTCTTCCTCCACTGGTCCGAGCCGATGTCTGTGCTCTGATAGATCGGCTTTTGGCTTCGCGAACCAATGCCCTTCTTAGGGACGATTAGACCTTCAGCCCTACGCGAAGCAGGGCCTACGGTCTTCGCAGGTTGTCAATACACTGGGCTCTGGCGGCTCGGCTTTCGGCCTCGTGAGCTGACGCACCTCTGAGGGCCGCTTTTGGCCGTTGACTCAACGCGGAGCTCAGCTTTCGGTCTCCGTTAAAGTTTGTAGCGAACTGTCGGGCCTAAGACAGTTGACCCTTTGACGGCCACTGGCCGACAACTATGCCAATGCAATAGAAACTTACACGGGACGCCGTAAAGTTAAATTTCGTTTAAATAATCACGTACGCGTGGCATCTGGAGCTCAGCATATTCGTTCGTCTGGCGGTCAAAAGGCTAATAAATTAATAAAAAATTAAAAAATAAATTAATAAAAAATTAAAAAACACGACTGCCGTTTCAAAACGTTCTTAAAAGTAAAAAATAATTCCTTTTTCAGGTTTATTCTTGTGAGCGTATCTACATATAAGCGCTTGTCTTATTACTTACGATATTTTGTTTCGATTGCAGTCGGGGAACCTTCATAATGTTTATATTTTCCGTAATGAAAGGTTCCCCGACTGCAATCGAAACAAAATATCGTAAGTAATAAGACAAGCGCTTATATGTAGATACGCTCACAAGAATAAACCTGAAAAAGGAATTATTTTTTACTTTTAAGAACGTTTTGAAACGGCAGTCGTGTTTTTTAATTTTTTATTAATTTATTAGCCTTTTGACCGCCAGACGAACGAATATGCTGAGCTCCAGATGCCACGCGTACGTGATTATTTAAACGAAATTTAACTTTACGGCGTCCCGTGTAAGTTTCTATTGCATTGGCATAGTTGTCGGCCAGTGGCCGTCAAAGGGTCAACTGTCTTAGGCCCGACAGTTCGCTACAAACTTTAACGGAGACCGAAAGCTGAGCTCCGCGTTGAGTCAACGGCCAAAAGCGGCCCTCAGAGGTGCGTCAGCTCACGAGGCCGAAAGCCGAGCCGCCAGAGCCCAGTGTATTGACAACCTGCGAAGACCGTAGGCCCTGCTTCGCGTAGGGCTGAAGGTCTAATCGTCCCTAAGAGGGGCATTGGTTCGCGAAGCCAAAAGCCGATCTATCAGAGCACAGACATCGGCTCGGACCAGTGGAGGAAGAGGCCCGGACTTCCACTAAGAGCGCCCTAGTATGACACTCGTAAGAAATTTAAGCCCCAGCATCTAAATAAGCCCAGCTCCGCTTAGAGCCGAGGACTTGGGGCGTCACTATCGGGGTGCTCTCGGCGCGATCCCGAGGACTGGAGGCTCGACGGGCGAGTCTACGCGGTACAACCGTCCTTCTTAACTATCTTAACAATCGAAGCCAGAGCTTAGCGCTATCAGGGCACGTAATGGAATAGTGAAACATAAAAACGAATCGTAGAGCCGCAGGCCCGACGATCGTTTCCACAATTTGCGAACGTTGTAGACCGCACTCCGCGTAGGACTGATAGGTAGCCCGAAGTGACCTCCAGAGGGGCGCCGGCTTACGAGGCCAAAGACCGAGCTACCAGAGCCCAGCGCTCCTTCGCTATGTAAAAGTGTAGCTTTAAAACGAATCTCAGGGCCGCAGACCCGACAATTCGTTTCGAGAAAATGCGTAGGCTGAACGTCTGCGTATGGCCGAAGGGCCGTAGGCGAAAAAGGGCCTAAATACCTATACAATTTATTTTTTAACATATTTCAAGTTTTAATTTTGATGCGCCCGTATAGCACGTATAGCAATTTTGTTTGGCCACAATTGCTGTTGTTATTGTATTGTTAGGTACATTCGCCTGATATTCAAATCATATCTAGAAATCCTCGATATTAGTGAGGTACGTACATGGCATTAGCACATGATTAGTGCTACAGTATGTCGCTGCAAAATAGACTATCCATCATCATCAGCCTATGATAGTCCACTGTTGGACGTAGGCCTCTCCGAGTAACTATGCGTATAGACGCATTAGGAGGTAAATGCCCATAATTGCCACGCTGGGCAAGCGGATTGGCGATGTCAGTAATGTGTCCACTCCACTATGATGACGCTGCTGCCCATCATATTTTTTTTTCAACTAATGGTCAGTGACACTTCAATCCCTTAGTCGACTCTTACGACACCCGCAGGAGGAGTTGGGGTGGTGATAAATGTATTCTTACTGCCGTCACCACACGGCCAAATAGACTATCCATCCCTCTTTTATTCATATCGTTAGTAAATGATGGAAAATCTATCGCGGCGACAAACTAACGTACCTACTCGTACCAATCATGTACTAAGCATACATATTATGTGGTTAAATGTCTCGTATCTCGCAAACTATTTACGTAGGTACATGTTATTTCCATTTTTATTAAATATTGTGTTATAGCTATTTTCCGCAACTCGACATCTAACGTGCCTATTTTGCGTGGTCCCAACGCTGGCCCAATACTTGTTGGGAACTCACAAATAGGTTACCTTAGGATGTTTTCCTTCATCGTAAAGCACTTGTGATGATATTATCAAATGATGATGTACATAAGTTTTTCGAAAAACTTATCGGCACAAGCTGGGGATTGAACCCACGACCGCTGCGTAGCAGCCGTGCATTGTACCACTCGACCACAAACACTTATTTATAATGTATCTGTTTCATACACACTAAGCCCCGTGTCAGCGGTGACAGTTCTGTCACGGGCGTCACGGCCTACAATTCAAAGAAAAATTTCAATACCGCGATGTAGAACATTTCGAGTTTTGTCTTCATACATACACTTAAACATGTAACTTGTATATGTATTTACAATCTGCATGTAAAATGCTTTAATTTGATGCCCAAATCATAGCGTTTTGATCACATATAATTCTTTGGGATTTGATTGCATTTTAATGAATCTCGCTCTTCTTGAATAAGTTACACACATGTAAGATATATACATATTCGTAATCGTTGTTTGAAGCTCTTCATTTTGATACCAAACTCGAAAGGTTTCTTTCATATTTATTTTTTTTGGTTAGATAATATTGAATTTCTAGGCCGCCATATTATTTTTAACGTGACGTCACATATCCTATGTTACCCGCGACGTCACGAGGATTCTAATGATACCTTACACTATTAAAAACGGTTAAGTGGTCGCGAAGATCTGCGCGTTTAAAGAAAATATGAAACATACATAGGGGCTGAACACATATACTCTCCTTTTGGCAGTCGTGTAAAGCTACCATGCTTCTTTAACTACACCAGCATCTGAATAACCCGACATCCACGTAGGGCCGAAGGCCCGAGGGGTGAGACCATACGGTATAACCGTCCCTCTTATTAGCCTTTTGACCGCCAGACGAACGAATATGCTGAGCTCCAGATGCCACGCGTACGTGATTATTTAAACGAAATTTAACTTTACGGCGTCCCGTGTAAGTTTCTATTGCATTGGCATAGTTGTCGGCCAGTGGCCGTCAAAGGGTCAACTGTCTTAGGCCCGACAGTTCGCTACAAACTTTAACGGAGACCGAAAGCTGAGCTCCGCGTTGAGTCAACGGCCAAAAGCGGCCCTCAGAGGTGCGTCAGCTCACGAGGCCGAAAGCCGAGCCGCCAGAGCCCAGTGTATTGACAACCTGCGAAGACCGTAGGCCCTGCTTCGCGTAGGGCTGAAGGTCTAATCGTCCCTAAGAGGGGCATTGGTTCGCGAAGCCAAAAGCCGATCTATCAGAGCACAGACATCGGCTCGGACCAGTGGAGGAAGAGGCCCGGACTTCCACTAAGAGCGCCCTAGTATGACACTCGTAAGAAATTTAAACCCCAGCATCTAAATAAGCCCAGCTCCGCTTAGAGCCGAGGACTTGGGGCGTCACTATCGGGGTGCTCTCGGCGCGATCCCGAGGACTGGAGGCTCGACGGGCGAGTCTACGCGGTACAACCGTCCTTCTTAACTATCTTAACAATCGAAGCCAGAGCTTAGCGCTATCAGGGCACGTAATGGAATAGTGAAACATAAAAACGAATCGTAGAGCCGCAGGCCCGACGATCGTTTCCACAATTTGCGAACGTTGTAGACCGCACTCCGCGTAGGACTGATAGGTAGCCCGAAGTGACCTCCAGAGGGGCGCCGGCTTACGAGGCCAAAGACCGAGCTACCAGAGCCCAGCGCTCCTTCGCTATGTAAAAGTGTAGCTTTAAAACGAATCTCAGGGCCGCAGACCCGACAATTCGTTTCGAGAAAATGCGTAGGCTGAACGTCTTCGTATGGCCGAAGGGCCGTAGGCGAAAAAGGGCCTAAATACCTATACAATTTATTTTTTAACATATTTCAAGTTTTAATTTTGATGCGCCCGTATAGCACGTATAGCAATTTTGTTTGGCCACAATTGCTGTTGTTATTGTATTGTTAGGTACATTCGCCTGATATTCAAATCATATCTAGAAATCCTCGATATTAGTGAGGTACGTAAATGGCATTAGCACATGATTAGTGCTACAGTATGTCGCTGCAAAATAGACTATCCATCATCATCAGCCTATGATAGTCCACTGTTGGACGTAGGCCTCTCCGAGTAACTATGCGTATAGACGCATTAGGAGGTAAATGCCCATAATTGCCACGCTGGGCAAGCGGATTGGCGATGTCAGTAATGTGTCCACTCCACTATGATGACGCTGCTGCCCATCATATTTTTTTTTCAACTAATGGTCAGTGACACTTCAATCCCTTAGTCGACTCTTACGACACCCGCAGGAGGAGTTGGGGTGGTGATAAATGTATTCTTACTGCCGTCACCACACGGCCAAATAGACTATCCATCCCTCTTTTATTCATATCGTTAGTAAATGATGGAAAATCTATCGCGGCGACAAACTAACGTACCTACTCGTACCAATCATGTACTAAGCATACATATTATGTGGTTAAATGTCTCGTATCTCGCAAACTATTTACGTAGGTACATGTTATTTCCATTTTTATTAAATATTGTGTTATAGCTATTTTCCGCAACTCGACATCTAACGTGCCTATTTTGCGTGGTCCCAACGCTGGCCCAATACTTGTTGGGAACTCACAAATAGGTTACCTTAGGATGTTTTCCTTCATCGTAAAGCACTTGTGATGATATTATCAAATGATGATGTACATAAGTTTTTCGAAAAACTTATCGGCACAAGCTGGGGATTGAACCCACGACCGCTGCGTAGCAGCCGTGCATTGTACCACTCGACCACAAACACTTATTTATAATGTATCTGTTTCATACACACTAAGCCCCGTGTCAGCGGTGACAGTTCTGTCACGGGCGTCACGGCCTACAATTCAAAGAAAAATTTCAATACCGCGATGTAGAACATTTCGAGTTTTGTCTTCATACATACACTTAAACATGTAACTTGTATATGTATTTACAATCTGCATGTAAAATGCTTTAATTTGATGCCCAAATCATAGCGTTTTGATCACATATAATTCTTTGGGATTTGATTGCATTTTAATGAATCTCGCTCTTCTTGAATAAGTTACACACATGTAAGATATATACATATTCGTAATCGTTGTTTGAAGCTCTTCATTTTGATACCAAACTCGAAAGGTTTCTTTCATATTTATTTTTTTTGGTTAGATAATATTGAATTTCTAGGCCGCCATATTATTTTTAACGTGACGTCACATATCCTATGTTACCCGCGACGTCACGAGGATTCTAATGATACCTTACACTATTAAAAACGGTTAAGTGGTCGCGAAGATCTGCGCGTTTAAAGAAAATATGAAACATACATAGGGGCTGAACACATATACTCTCCTTTTGGCAGTCGTGTAAAGCTACCATGCTTCTTTAACTACACCAGCATCTGAATAACCCGACATCCACGTAGGGCCGAAGGCCCGAGGGGTGAGACCATACGGTATAACCGTCCCTCTTATTAGCCTTTTGACCGCCAGACGAACGAATATGCTGAGCTCCAGATGCCACGCGTACGTGATTATTTAAACGAAATTTAACTTTACGGCGTCCCGTGTAAGTTTCTATTGCATTGGCATAGTTGTCGGCCAGTGGCCGTCAAAGGGTCAACTGTCTTAGGCCCGACAGTTCGCTACAAACTTTAACGGAGACCGAAAGCTGAGCTCCGCGTTGAGTCAACGGCCAAAAGCGGCCCTCAGAGGTGCGTCAGCTCACGAGGCCGAAAGCCGAGCCGCCAGAGCCCAGTGTATTGACAACCTGCGAAGACCGTAGGCCCTGCTTCGCGTAGGGCTGAAGGTCTAATCGTCCCTAAGAGGGGCATTGGTTCGCGAAGCCAAAAGCCGATCTATCAGAGCACAGACATCGGCTCGGACCAGTGGAGGAAGAGGCCCGGACTTCCACTAAGAGCGCCCTAGTATGACACTCGTAAGAAATTTAAACCCCAGCATCTAAATAAGCCCAGCTCCGCTTAGAGCCGAGGACTTGGGGCGTCACTATCGGGGTGCTCTCGGCGCGATCCCGAGGACTGGAGGCTCGACGGGCGAGTCTACGCGGTACAACCGTCCTTCTTAACTATCTTAACAATCGAAGCCAGAGCTTAGCGCTATCAGGGCACGTAATGGAATAGTGAAACATAAAAACGAATCGTAGAGCCGCAGGCCCGACGATCGTTTCCACAATTTGCGAACGTTGTAGACCGCACTCCGCGTAGGACTGATAGGTAGCCCGAAGTGACCTCCAGAGGGGCGCCGGCTTACGAGGCCAAAGACCGAGCTACCAGAGCCCAGCGCTCCTTCGCTATGTAAAAGTGTAGCTTTAAAACGAATCTCAGGGCCGCAGACCCGACAATTCGTTTCGAGAAAATGCGTAGGCTGAACGTCTGCGTATGGCCGAAGGGCCGTAGGCGAAAAAGGGCCTAAATACCTATACAATTTATTTTTTAACATATTTCAAGTTTTAATTTTGATGCGCCCGTATAGCACGTATAGCAATTTTGTTTGGCCACAATTGCTGTTGTTATTGTATTGTTAGGTACATTCGCCTGATATTCAAATCATATCTAGAAATCCTCGATATTAGTGAGGTACGTACATGGCATTAGCACATGATTAGTGCTACAGTATGTCGCTGCAAAATAGACTATCCATCATCATCAGCCTATGATAGTCCACTGTTGGACGTAGGCCTCTCCGAGTAACTATGCGTATAGACGCATTAGGAGGTAAATGCCCATAATTGCCACGCTGGGCAAGCGGATTGGCGATGTCAGTAATGTGTCCACTCCACTATGATGACGCTGCTGCCCATCATATTTTTTTTTCAACTAATGGTCAGTGACACTTCAATCCCTTAGTCGACTCTTACGACACCCGCAGGAGGAGTTGGGGTGGTGATAAATGTATTCTTACTGCCGTCACCACACGGCCAAATAGACTATCCATCCCTCTTTTATTCATATCGTTAGTAAATGATGGAAAATCTATCGCGGCGACAAACTAACGTACCTACTCGTACCAATCATGTACTAAGCATACATATTATGTGGTTAAATGTCTCGTATCTCGCAAACTATTTACGTAGGTACATGTTATTTCCATTTTTATTAAATATTGTGTTATAGCTATTTTCCGCAACTCGACATCTAACGTGCCTATTTTGCGTGGTCCCAACGCTGGCCCAATACTTGTTGGGAACTCACAAATAGGTTACCTTAGGATGTTTTCCTTCATCGTAAAGCACTTGTGATGATATTATCAAATGATGATGTACATAAGTTTTTCGAAAAACTTATCGGCACAAGCTGGGGATTGAACCCACGACCGCTGCGTAGCAGCCGTGCATTGTACCACTCGACCACAAACACTTATTTATAATGTATCTGTTTCATACACACTAAGCCCCGTGTCAGCGGTGACAGTTCTGTCACGGGCGTCACGGCCTACAATTCAAAGAAAAATTTCAATACCGCGATGTAGAACATTTCGAGTTTTGTCTTCATACATACACTTAAACATGTAACTTGTATATGTATTTACAATCTGCATGTAAAATGCTTTAATTTGATGCCCAAATCATAGCGTTTTGATCACATATAATTCTTTGGGATTTGATTGCATTTTAATGAATCTCGCTCTTCTTGAATAAGTTACACACATGTAAGATATATACATATTCGTAATCGTTGTTTGAAGCTCTTCATTTTGATACCAAACTCGAAAGGTTTCTTTCATATTTATTTTTTTTGGTTAGATAATATTGAATTTCTAGGCCGCCATATTATTTTTAACGTGACGTCACATATCCTATGTTACCCGCGACGTCACGAGGATTCTAATGATACCTTACACTATTAAAAACGGTTAAGTGGTCGCGAAGATCTGCGCGTTTAAAGAAAATATGAAACATACATAGGGGCTGAACACATATACTCTCCTTTTGGCAGTCGTGTAAAGCTACCATGCTTCTTTAACTACACCAGCATCTGAATAACCCGACATCCACGTAGGGCCGAAGGCCCGAGGGGTGAGACCATACGGTATAACCGTCCCTCTTATTAGCCTTTTGACCGCCAGACGAACGAATATGCTGAGCTCCAGATGCCACGCGTACGTGATTATTTAAACGAAATTTAACTTTACGGCGTCCCGTGTAAGTTTCTATTGCATTGGCATAGTTGTCGGCCAGTGGCCGTCAAAGGGTCAACTGTCTTAGGCCCGACAGTTCGCTACAAACTTTAACGGAGACCGAAAGCTGAGCTCCGCGTTGAGTCAACGGCCAAAAGCGGCCCTCAGAGGTGCGTCAGCTCACGAGGCCGAA
Organism: Thaumatotibia leucotreta; assembly: GCA_025490895.1. NCBI lineage: Eukaryota > Metazoa > Arthropoda > Insecta > Lepidoptera > Tortricidae > Thaumatotibia > Thaumatotibia leucotreta. The sequence continues at coordinate 19,319 of JALPQI010009776.1, read as the reverse complement.
AGCCGAGCCGCCAGAGCCCAGTGTATTGACAACCTGCGAAGACCGTAGGCCCTGCTTCGCGTAGGGCTGAAGGTCTAATCGTCCCTAAGAGGGGCATTGGTTCGCGAAGCCAAAAGCCGATCTATCAGAGCACAGACATCGGCTCGGACCAGTGGAGGAAGAGGCCCGGACTTCCACTAAGAGCGCCCTAGTATGACACTCGTAAGAAATTTAAACCCCAGCATCTAAATAAGCCCAGCTCCGCTTAGAGCCGAGGACTTGGGGCGTCACTATCGGGGTGCTCTCGGCGCGATCCCGAGGACTGGAGGCTCGACGGGCGAGTCTACGCGGTACAACCGTCCTTCTTAACTATCTTAACAATCGAAGCCAGAGCTTAGCGCTATCAGGGCACGTAATGGAATAGTGAAACATAAAAACGAATCGTAGAGCCGCAGGCCCGACGATCGTTTCCACAATTTGCGAACGTTGTAGACCGCACTCCGCGTAGGACTGATAGGTAGCCCGAAGTGACCTCCAGAGGGGCGCCGGCTTACGAGGCCAAAGACCGAGCTACCAGAGCCCAGCGCTCCTTCGCTATGTAAAAGTGTAGCTTTAAAACGAATCTCAGGGCCGCAGACCCGACAATTCGTTTCGAGAAAATGCGTAGGCTGAACGTCTTCGTATGGCCGAAGGGCCGTAGGCGAAAAAGGGCCTAAATACCTATACAATTTATTTTTTAACATATTTCAAGTTTTAATTTTGATGCGCCCGTATAGCACGTATAGCAATTTTGTTTGGCCACAATTGCTGTTGTTATTGTATTGTTAGGTACATTCGCCTGATATTCAAATCATATCTAGAAATCCTCGATATTAGTGAGGTACGTAAATGGCATTAGCACATGATTAGTGCTACAGTATGTCGCTGCAAAATAGACTATCCATCATCATCAGCCTATGATAGTCCACTGTTGGACGTAGGCCTCTCCGAGTAACTATGCGTATAGACGCATTAGGAGGTAAATGCCCATAATTGCCACGCTGGGCAAGCGGATTGGCGATGTCAGTAATGTGTCCACTCCACTATGATGACGCTGCTGCCCATCATATTTTTTTTTCAACTAATGGTCAGTGACACTTCAATCCCTTAGTCGACTCTTACGACACCCGCAGGAGGAGTTGGGGTGGTGATAAATGTATTCTTACTGCCGTCACCACACGGCCAAATAGACTATCCATCCCTCTTTTATTCATATCGTTAGTAAATGATGGAAAATCTATCGCGGCGACAAACTAACGTACCTACTCGTACCAATCATGTACTAAGCATACATATTATGTGGTTAAATGTCTCGTATCTCGCAAACTATTTACGTAGGTACATGTTATTTCCATTTTTATTAAATATTGTGTTATAGCTATTTTCCGCAACTCGACATCTAACGTGCCTATTTTGCGTGGTCCCAACGCTGGCCCAATACTTGTTGGGAACTCACAAATAGGTTACCTTAGGATGTTTTCCTTCATCGTAAAGCACTTGTGATGATATTATCAAATGATGATGTACATAAGTTTTTCGAAAAACTTATCGGCACAAGCTGGGGATTGAACCCACGACCGCTGCGTAGCAGCCGTGCATTGTACCACTCGACCACAAACACTTATTTATAATGTATCTGTTTCATACACACTAAGCCCCGTGTCAGCGGTGACAGTTCTGTCACGGGCGTCACGGCCTACAATTCAAAGAAAAATTTCAATACCGCGATGTAGAACATTTCGAGTTTTGTCTTCATACATACACTTAAACATGTAACTTGTATATGTATTTACAATCTGCATGTAAAATGCTTTAATTTGATGCCCAAATCATAGCGTTTTGATCACATATAATTCTTTGGGATTTGATTGCATTTTAATGAATCTCGCTCTTCTTGAATAAGTTACACACATGTAAGATATATACATATTCGTAATCGTTGTTTGAAGCTCTTCATTTTGATACCAAACTCGAAAGGTTTCTTTCATATTTATTTTTTTTGGTTAGATAATATTGAATTTCTAGGCCGCCATATTATTTTTAACGTGACGTCACATATCCTATGTTACCCGCGACGTCACGAGGATTCTAATGATACCTTACACTATTAAAAACGGTTAAGTGGTCGCGAAGATCTGCGCGTTTAAAGAAAATATGAAACATACATAGGGGCTGAACACATATACTCTCCTTTTGGCAGTCGTGTAAAAAGTAGGATTTGAGGAAACCAATGATGGAAACAAATCAGGGATCTTGAAGAAATCAGTTGAAGTCGGTTTTTTTATTTTTATTTGGTGAATATATATAGGGTAAGCAGTGTAGGCTTATTATAATACCGCGTCTAATCGTTTGCCTGTGTGGCCGTCACGTTCTAACAAGTAGTGCGAAAGTGACGTGTAGTGCGATAAATTGATAAAACGGTACCATAATAAGCCCTGTTACGACATAGTGAGAAATTTGACTGACACATGACTGTCGGTAATGAAATTTGTTTTTTTTTGTATTTATTTCCTTTTGTACGGATTTATGTTTAGTTTTCTTGTATATTTTTATGTTTTATTGATTGTATTTTTAAGTATAAATTAAAAAACAATGTATATTATTAATTGAATATAATAAATTAAAAAATAATTAAATTAAATTAAAAAATAATTAAAATAAATGTGACATTGAGGCTAGTATCGATAATCGAAATGAGAAAGTAATTTGAACGATAATGACCATATTTAAAACACCATAGCTCGTAAAAAAAGCATCATCTGTACTGAGAACTTTTTCTGCACTTTGTGACACCTGTCAAACGATCAGAGAAATACCCAATAACATCCTGTTCCCGCCAGCGCGATCACGCGCAGCATGATTCGTGCAACAGTAAGCCGACGCAAAATAGACTATCAATCCCTCTTTTATTTATAAAGTTAGTAAAAGATGGAAAATCTATCTCGCGGCGACATACTGACGTGCCAATCATGTGCTAAGCATACAGGTCGTGCGATATAACTTTATTCGCAATTAGCGAGGGTGTTCGCTGGAACGCCGAAATCAGTAGCACAGTCATGGAAAACACGTTCGAACCTGTTTCACATTGAGCCGAGACAAATCATTGTTGAATATTCAGTGCAGTGATTTCGGAACTCGTGAAAAAGGTGAGTCCGAGCAATTATCTAAAAGTTTGTACTCGTAGGTACACAATTCATAGGGTTACTTTTTATTTAGTTACCAACTTTTTTAATGATACTTTCAGGTAAGATCTATTAATTATAGACAAATGTGTTGATAATCACTTAAATAATGGTAATAAAATAAAATAGTGTACTAAAATCAGCTATTTCACTTATCTATCTTAATGTTTACAAACTTTTTGAGAAATGATTTTGTTTTGTAGACAAATTATTTTCACAGACACAAATAGGAAAGCATCGCTTAGGACATAAAGTAAAGTAAAAGTAAAAATATTAATTCATATTATTTTGGTCTACGGTTTGCTCATACTAAATATTGAAAACTGTTCCGTTATTATTATATCATCAGATTTTATATCAATAGTGGGTACTGAAATCTAAAAAACAAGCAAGTGTAAAAACACGTATTTACTTATGCATGTTTTTACACTAGCCAAATTATTTCAAGCAAATAATTTTTACGTGTTTTTTAAGTAGGTATCTAGTTAAACCACTAACAGGTATCATAAAAATTATTAAACAGTTATAATTAAATTAAGGTTGATTGAATGAAATGATAAAGAACGCGGTGCTGCCCTCTATGGACACGTTTCTACACTAAGAAAATTGCGTTGACGTTGGTAATTTTAGCGGTCTCTACTTGGGTATCGAGCAGGTTTTGGATCCAGTGCCTAAAACGTCAGCTTCCCTTTATGAAACCTGAAGAACAGAAGACCTGAGGAACCTAACCTAAGGAAAACAGAGAAATCCCACCTGTAATCTTTTTTAGCAGTTTAAATACAGGCCATACACAAACACGGCCATAGACAATAAATAAAAAACAAATCATTAACTTAAACCACGAAAACCTTAATAGTTGTCCTTTGTAAAAATATAACGAGAATGTCTCTTCAGTAAACTAGCAATTTCAATAATGGGAAAAATAAGTAGTAAAACCCTAACAAAATATTAAAGTACACCATTTATTTTGTGTTTAGAAAGTCTAAATGTTGTTTTCCAGTCCAAACAATTTGAAGTAATTGTTATATTACAACGCAAACCTATTCTCCTTGTTTATGTTATTCTTATTGATTGTATAACGCGTTGTGGTAACGGCAGTAGAAAACATTTGTCAACTCTTCCCGTGCGTATCCATCACACATGAAATATCACACTGACGATCATATATTCAAGATTGATAATGAATAGCAGCATCATGAGGTGGACACACTACTGCGATCGCCAATCCGCTTGCCCAGCGTGGCGATTATAGACATATTTTTTACCTGCGTCCATGCGCATTGTAAGAGAGGCTTAAGGTGCTGATACACTTGAACATTCAGTTGTAATGAGCATTCTAGCGAATGTTACATTAAGGTGCATTCAGACCAAACGAGCATTCGCTATTCTAACCCCCTACTCTACGAAATTCGATCGTTACACAAAACGTGATTCGTTGATTTCGTAGAGTGGGGGATAGAATAGCGAATGCTCGTTTGGTGTGAATGCACCTTTACACATTTTTCTTTGCACATTTTGTTCGTTGTTCAGATCGATAAAATGAACAACGGCGAAAGCTCGCTGTTCTGTTAGGCGTCTTTTAAATGATCAATTATAGTGTGTAATATTGAAAATTGTTCATTATTATTGACCGTTTAGGGTTAATATTGATTCAGAGCGCCTTTAAAAAGTATAGTACAATGTCATTGTAGGTCTAAGGACTGCCTTACAAGTGAATGCTCAAGTATATCAGCACCTTTACGTCCAGGGTCGCGTTTCATAAAGTTACAATTTACAATTGGGCATTGTTATGGAACATCGAATCAAGCGACAGGAGTCTGTCACTGAAAATAATAACTTTAGTTTTTGACAGAAAAATTCAAATGAAATGACTGGCTTCAGTCGCTTGATTCGACATTCCATAACTATCCCCAATTTTGCTGTTTGCTTCTCTTTCTAGCCAATACGTGCGTGCGTTAGAGAGCCAAACAGCGAAATTGTAAAATGTAACTTTATAAAACGCGACCCAGGGACCCGTTTCTCGAAAGCTTGTAACTTATAATACAAGTGGAAGTCTCTTTTTAACACTATCAATTAGATAAGGACTTCCGCTTGTATTACAAGTTACAGGCTTTTGAGAAATAGGCCCCAGCAGTGGACTGTGTTTGACTGATGCTGATGATGATGATGACGTTACCGTCTCGCGTGTTCCCATCATTCGAAATTTTATTGAATTTGAGTAATTAAATGAAGATTTGCAACCAAACCTTAACCGTAATTTACCTACTTAAACAACTTTTAACATTCTGCGAAAACTTGAGTTTTCCGGAGCTACGTAAAGTTAAAAATGATTATACCCTTTACCTTGATCAAATATGTTAACATGTTTATTTGAACAGCTATTACCTACATTAATATATAAAACACGCAGATGGTTTACAGCAGCGAACAGTCGCAAATTGACTCCGGTCACGACCAGCCAAGTGCTAACCATGTCTTATATCTAAACTACTTCACATGCCTTTTAATTACGTATCCACAGTCACGTCCAATAATATGTATACGTTTTGAGGCGTATGTCAAAGGTGTAAGGTTCAATATCGTTGATACATTTGAGCTGTACCTGTAAATGCTTGAATAAAATGGAACGTGTGTCTTTGATTAGATAGATTTTATTTAACACTTTCAGCGCCCAATTCTCACATAAAACACCTGGGGGGCTACCATGACCTTTTAAATGCGATTCAGTTTAGGTTCGGCTTGTCAATTTTTGACAGTTGTTCTATGAAATTGACACGTCACGATTCTGTCGCTCCCGACCCGTGATCCAACCGCTATGTCCAACTGGTTGTGCCACGAGTAAGAAAAATTATCCGTGGTTCAACTGTCACTTTTTTTTACTGTCATGTAATTATGACTCATAGTACAGTCAGCTGCAGAGATAAGTAGACCCCCTTGCATACAACTTTGTATGCAAGGGGGTCTACTTATCTCTGCAGCTAACTGTACAACTGAGGGGCAATTGTCCAACTAGTATACGTAAATATATGTTCTAGTATTGTACGCTTAGCACATGATTGGTGCGACAGTATGTCGCTGCGAGATAGATTTCCCGTCTTTTACTTACTATATTAATAAAAGAGGGACGGATAGTCTATCTCGCAGCGACATATTGTCGCACCAATCATGTGCTAACCGTATTGGACTACCGATAAATGTAGTGTACCGTGGTACAACCAATTGGATAACGGGTAGACTAACTTCCTCATAGTACAATCGGTTGGACTATGGATCATTTTATTTCCCTGTGGCCCAACCAGTTGGACATAGCGGTTGGACCACGGGTCGGGAGCGGATTCAGTTTAGATCCTAAATTGGGACGGTTATACGATCGACGTGTTTCCTCCCTTTCACACTTATGTATTCATTTGCAAGTCCAACAGAGAGGCGTGTCGAGCGTGGTACACAGTAGGCCTCTGCCAAGCAAGTTCTAGGCTAGGCAAATTGAAGAATCCATGCAAGCTCACATTACCGCGCGTTACATTTATTTTTATTAGTCTGTAGCTGCGAAAACGGCATTTATTTAAATTAGAATGTATGTGTTTTAATACCCGTAGTGCTGAATAAGCTATTTTCCCTGTCACAATTCAATACATCTTGAGGATTATTATATTTTGAAATAGTCAATGGTTTTCAAATATGTTACGAATGGCAATCGAAATCTGGATCTGGTATGAACCGCAAGTACCGCAACACAAACATAGTCTTTTACTTTTCATTGGTTTTGGATTCCTTCATCTAAGTTTCCGGTTTATATTCATTATGTAAACGTTTTTTTGTGTTTAATGTGGAATATTGATGGCTTATTATCAGAGATCGGACGAATGTGCGTCATTTTTTGCAATAATATGGACAGATTTCAATGTTGATTGAATGATTAATAAAACAATTTTTTTTATTAATGTCCCTTCCTTAAGGTGATTATTTACTACTATTTTCATTGGTACCGTTAATTATTTATTCAACTTTGTAGTCAAATTTTAACAAGCGGTAATCGCGAAAACTTACGTTTAATTTTATCCTGACGTTTTCGGAAATGACATTACACCCGTGGTCGCAGGCAGACTGGCGAAACTTTGGAGTCATGTCTATAAATATTATGTTATTTATTACAAAAATGTAACTAATAAAAAATAGGTTTGTAAGTAATTTGAACCAATATAATGTATTAACGCTGGGGCACACTATCTATTTGTTTGAAAATATTTTTAGGTAACTTCAACGGTAAATTCAACGCAAAGTAATATGTACAAAAGTGACACATTAATCTCAGAACACATTATTTAAGAACCGTTCTAAATATTTGATGACAGTCTTTCGTTTATGTAAATCAAGAAGTTTGGAGTGCAGCGCTGCAAAGCATCAGGTGCGATACATTCACGCAAATATTTTATGAAAATACCGGGATTGTCGCTAGGGCTGGGCCGCGTCGACTTGAGCTCAACGGCAAACGTTCCGCGATATATCGTGACGTCGCGTCGCTTATCCGTATCGGAAAACGACGATCAACTGATAGATGGTATTTATATTGTTTACAAACAGCGTATTATATACTTATACAAAAGTGGGTTACGGGATTAGAGTAATCTGAAGAGCATTTTATGAGGTTTCGTGCGAATGCACTAAAAATGAGGAAACATGTTTGTAGTCAAGGACGTTTTTTTTGTAAACAGTCTCAATATGTATCTATGTATCTAGGAATATAAATAAAATTATTATAATAATAAGACACAAAAGAAATAAAGATTATAATTGTATTTAACTTTTAAGATTCTAATCTAGCCTAAGAAATCAATTAAATAAAGGACATTATCTCAACAGAATTAAATGTGTGTTTTTCGCATCTATTGGGTACAATTTAAAGAAATAAAATGTTACGATAGTTTAGCTACTGATTTAATATAATAAACAAGTTTTCAGAGTATAATTACATGAGCATTTTTTTTTCATTTGTTAAACATGAGAAAATATTTCATAAATCTTCTTCTTCTTCCTGTGCCATATCCTCAGCGGATGTCGGCGACCATCTTCCGGAACTTGGTTCTATCTTGTGCCAGTCTAGACAGACCGGCGGTGTCATTGATGTTGGACCAGCTTTTAATATTGTCTATCCAGGTTAGCTTTCTCCTTCCTCTGCTCCTTTTACCGTCGATTTTACCTTCCAAGATGTTTCGGATAATGTTATACTTGTCGTGTCTATATATATATGTCCGAAATATGACGTTTTCCTTGTTTTTACGGTGGTCAAAAGTTCAAGTTTTTTGTTCATTCTATTCAGAACTTCTGTGTTTGTAACTTTGTCTCTCCAGGAAATTCCTAACATTCTTCGGTATAACCACATCTCGAATCCATTGATCTTAGCCTCCATGGTTTTATTAATGGTCCATCCTTCGACACCATAGAGAAATATCGACAGTACGTAGCATTTGACCATGCGCCATCGTAACTTTAAGTTAATATCTTTGTTTGTGTAAAGTTTATTCATTCTCGTGAACGCACTTCTGGCAATTTCGATTCTGGTACGTATTTCTTTTTCTGGGTCCCATTCTTCGTTAAGTGAGCTACCCAGATATTTATATAATTTAACTCTTTCTATTATATTACCGTTAATAGTCAGTGAGGTCGGTTCAGATACATTCTTACCCACAATCATGCATTTTGTCTTGGCTATATTCATTTTAAGGCCGTGTTCTTCTACTACAGAGTTGAGACGATCTAACAGCTGCTGCAGTTCTTCCATTGAGTGAGCAAGAATAACGGTGTCATCGGCATATCTGAGGTTATTAACCGCCGTTCCGTTGACTATGATACCAGTTTCCACGTTTTCGAAAGCTTCTTGAAATATAGATTCCGAATATAGGTTGAATAACAGCGGTGACAAAATACAACCTTGTCTTACACCTTTTAGGATATTGAGGTCGCTCGTGCTTGATGTTCCTACTTTTATGTTTGCTGTCTGGTTCCAGTACAAGTTCCTGATGATTCTTTGGTCCTTGCCGTCTACTTCCGTCTTATTGAGTATTTGCATTAGTTTGTTATGTTTCACTTTGTCGAATGCTTTTTCAAAGTCAATAAAGCATGCGTAGACATCTTTGTTGAATTCCAAGCTATTCTGAATCAAAACCTGCACTGCAACTAAAGCTTCTCGCGTTCCTAACCCGCTTCGGAATCCAAACTGAGTTTCTGATATATTTTTATCTATTTTGTCGTAAATTCTCATGTGTAAGATTTTCAAAAATACTTTTAGTGCATGACTCATAAGGCTTATTAGTCTATGATCTCCGCACGTTTTTGCATTCACTTTTTTGGGTAATGGGAGGAATGTGGATTTGAGCCAATCTTCTGGGAGCTGTCCTGTGTCATAAATGTTATTGTAAAGTTTAACCAAAAATTGTAAGCTTTTCTCGTCTAGCAATTTTAACATTTCCGAGTATATACCATCAGGGCCAACAGCTTTTCCGTCCTTCAAAGTGTTGATTGCTCTTTCTATTTCAGCTTTTAGGATTGGAGGGCCTTCCAGAAGTTCTTGAGTGTCTATGTCATCCGTGAGGAGTTCTTCTCTTTCGTCTCCGAACAGCTGTTTGATGTACAGTTCCCATGTCTGACACTGTTTTTCATTATCTGTAATTACTTTGTTTTGGGTATTTGTAAGTTTTCCTGTAATTACTTTTCTATGAGTGTTTGTAAACTCTTTAACTTTTTTGTGCAAATTAAAACTATCTTTCCTTTTTTCTAACGCTTCTATTTTATTGCATTCTTCGTTCAAATACTTATCCCTGGATTCTCTGATCTTGGTTCGGATCTGTCTATCTATTTCAGTGTATCTGTCTTTATCTGTTTCCTTAAATTGTCTTCTTTGTTCCATAAGGTTAAGTATTTCTTTAGTAATCCATTCAAGTTTTGTCTCTCTCTTATAGTACCCCAAGCAAGATTTGGCTGTTGTCACAACTGTTTCTTTTAGATGGTCCCATTTCTTTTCGATATTATTACTACTGTTTGTATCTACAAATGAACAAATTACTTCGTTAAGAGTTTGCTTGGTTGCTTGTCTTATGTTTGGATTTTTGAGCTTGTTTATATCAATTTTCCTATTATTATTTACTTTCTTAAGAATTTTTAGTTTCAGATTTAATTTTGCGACAAGAGGATTGTGGTCCGAACCAATATCTGCGCCGGGATATGTTTTGACATTGACTATTGAGTTTCTATAGCGAGCCTGGATCATGACATAGTCTATTTGATTTCTTACGATATGGCCGGTTGTATGTTGGGGAGAGGTCCAGGTGTACAGCCTTCTAGGCGGATGTTGGTGCCAAGTGTTGGATATAACCAAGTCCTTCTCCACGCAAAATTGTAGTAGTCTATCTCCCCTTTCATTCCTATCGCCTAGACCATAGTTGCCCACTATTTTCCCAGCTGCTCCTTTTCCAATTTTTGCATTCATGTCACCATGTATTACGACAATTTCTTGAGATTTAATACCGTCCATAACTTCGTCTATCTCTTTGTAAAAGTTCTCGATGTCCTCATCCGAACTTTGTGCTGTTGGGGCGTATACTTGTAGTATATTTAAGTTAAATGGCTTGGAATTAAACTGTAGCATCATGCATCTATCAGAGTAAGGGACAAAGTTGGTCACGTACTTCAAAAGGCTCTTCCTGATCATCATACCAACACCATGGTGGTGTTTCTTCTCGGATGCTGGTTTGCCAGAATAATATATAACTACGTCGTCCTTATCAACTATGCCATTATCCGCCCACTTCACTTCACTGATACCTAATATGTCCAAATTAAGTCTCTTCATTTCTTGTATCGTGTTTTCAGTTTTACCCGGCTTGATAAGGCTTCTCACGTTCCACGTTGCTAGTTTCAGTTGATTATTCTTCTTTCTTCTTGTTAGACGCATGGCTTCTTTAATCGTAGTTTCTTCTCCGGTAATATATTTCACATCAGAGAACCCGGTATCCTCCTGACGCCGGGCGCTAGCCGGATTGCTCGACATATTAAATTCGTTAGGTTTCCTTTTCATATTGTTAATTGTTATTCCAGTCCGTGATGGTAATCTTAGGTATTGGTTATGCAGTAGGGCCCCAAGTCTTTCTGCATTGTTCCTTTTTGAGGTTATTTAGTCCTCAAGGCTGACTAGGCCTCTTCATACCGGTTTCCCGGTACGGTTTGTGGTTATACCGCCACAAGCTCGGTCGCCAGAGCCTCGTCCGTTGTCTAGCAGGGAGCACCACGGAGCGGTATACGCCACTCCGTCGCCATCCGGCGCGGGCAGGTGAGGTTGACAATAGGGTCGGATAAGATCTTAGTTCCGTTCTCCCCTTACTCCCCAATATACTCATAAATCTTATTTTCGAAATAATTCCAAAGCCGGCCCTACCGCAACCTCCAAAGTTCGCAAATTTCGGGGATTTGTCTCTGTCACTCTAATGACGCCTTCGTTGGTGTGACAGAGGCAAATCCCACAACCTCCAACAACCAACAATCCGGCATATTAGCACTAAATATAAGTCAATACTTGCTATTGAAATAATATATTCGCATGACTACAATATTTCACAGTATCAAAACTAATGTGTGAATACGCAAGCATAGTCGACATAGTCGTCGGATGATACCAAAGCGAAGTCGATAAAAGTGTAGTGTCGCCACGGCCGCGGCTACCCCGTCCCAACAAACGGTAAACACTTGGCTGTAATCTCGAGATGAGAAAACTTTCAGTTCTCTTAATTCAGAAACTTATTCAACAACCTAACAACCTTAGAGCGGACGGCGGACGCAAGACAAACAAACGACGATCTCATTCTTCCAGACAGTATTAACGATTCATTTAGACACATGCAGATGTTTCAATTCGATGTTTGAATAGTTATGTGCGTTTAACAATTAGCTATTTCGTCAGTATTTGTTATTATATAAGGTCCTAATTTATTAGTTGCAGACAGTTTAACACATGATACTTTAAATTAAAATAATCAACTTTAAATATAAATTAAGAAATATTTTCATGTAACATTTTTGATTTCATTTTCCAAAAAAAAAATATTATTATAATTTCGTCTAAAAAAATCATCATTGTGCATTATCACATGTCCCAATAACACTGTCTGTCATGTCATCAAACGACACAATTCAACGGAAAATAACATGACATTGACAATCAAGTATTTAATTTATCGACGTGAAGTGGCCAGTTCCAGTTAAGTGGTACGTAAAAGAGGTACGAGAATCTGTTCAAAGAGTTTTCATTTAATAATCACATATTAAAGCCTAACAACTTTCTATTTGACCCTGACACAGTGTCGCTACAAACAGTTTACCTATGGCAATAATGTGCATACGTCATGTATAGTCAACATGGCGTGTATTGGCTTCATGTTGATATTTTAAATACCAAAAAATTTATTACAGAGAATCAAAGCTTTGTAATATTACCTATTCGTCAAAATCCGATTCCAAATACTCAATATTTATGCATTCTTGATATTCCGACTCTGATGAAGTTTGATCTTCGTCAGATGTTGTGTCGCTTTCAGGACCACCAACCTCGATTGTAAATCGTTCGGTCTGGGATTCGATTATAGGACCTTTATTCCTATAATCGTCTTAATTTTTTTTTACATGGTCACATATAATCCACATTTGTATTTTATCGAAGTCATCTATATTAATTTTCTTTTTCGTGGGGCTTTATTTTGTACAGTTGCCAAGGTCGCTTCTTTATTTTTAGAAATATTTTTAATCGTCGTTCTACATACACCTTAAATGAGAAAATAAAATCTATTATAGTAGAGGTCCAAATGGAAAAAATTGTGCGCTGTGAGTTACAGTTTTGTAATTTTTACCAGAGCTAGAGGGTATAAAAATAAAAAAAAATTGATGTGGAGGGAAAACCAATTCCCCCCCTGAACGAGGGGGGAGGGGTGTGAATGTGCAAACGGAAGGGTTATGTTTAAAATTTTTTCGTCTAATATTGAGGCCTACTATTCATTGTTTGGTATCATTTTCATGTAAAACAGACACGGGGAATTCATTTTTGATAATAAACATAAGGATTTTCATATATAAAAAAATAATTATTGGTATAAAGGTAAAGTAATCACCGTTTTTATTTTGATTGTTGCGTTATATAAGTATTACCAAATAAATATATGAAAATAAAAAAATACTACAAGATAGCATATTTATTGTAGTTTTTAAAAATATATACTTTTTGGAACTTTCCATGATAAAGATAAAGATAAAGATAAAGATATTTTATTTGCTAAGGACACACAGATATACAAGTACAGATAGTAGGTACAACACGGTTTCGGAAGCAGGTATCCTGTCGTCATCCGACATGCAAATTATGTTTAGAAATACATTATGTTCAAACTACCTATATTTATCATTAAAATTAAAACATTAATTTAAATTGGTAATTATTTGATATTACTATTATCATTAATCATTAAGGATTTCAATTAATTAATTATACATTTTGTTTCCTTTCTGGTATGCAGAAATTTGACAAGAAACTATCCAATTTATATAAACAATAGCCCAAAATTATTTTTAAAATTATTAAAATTCAAATTACACATTTATTATTACATATTTATTACATTTTTATTAATAGTAAGTCAATTTATAATTCCCTTCCATTCGTTCGTTCGTTCACGCGTTCCGCCATTTTCACTACATCTTTCATTTGATCAACGGCCCTGGCGGCAATCACACAAGCTTCAAAAACATGGCACCCGCGTTTAACTAACGATTTAGTGAGCTAAAACAGCTAATCATTTTGCTCAAGACTATCAACGTGGATTCATCGAAACTACAAGGTATGTTCTTTATGTTTGTTTTAAGTCTATATTTTTTACTCGGCTATATAATGTTATACAATTACCCAACAAACAATAATTATTAAAAAGAAATGCCGTTAGACGAGAACTTATTTGGGTTTTCCCTTTTGTTATAGGACGAGGGCGTCAGAGTGAAGAGCTTGCAAATTCTCCTGTCGGGCAAGAAGAGGTACAAGGTTGATTTGATTGTATTTTTCGATTATTATACTCTACATATTCTTTGGTACTATAAAAACAGTGCTCTAGCAGAAAACTATTTAACATCTGTTTATATTTCGTACCGTTTAACTGTTTTATGCTGTCCGGCAAATCGTTGTATAGAACTATGCACATATTATACGCATTCTTTTTGTAAATCGTTAAGTGGCATCGAGGTTGATGTAAAAGGTTCTTGTATTGTGTTCTCTGGCTCATATAGAATTCTGACCTCATTTTAAATAAGTCTGGTCGGTTTTTTACTAGTTCACATGCTTTTTTTATATACATGCAAGGTAGCGGCAATATATTTGTCTTCTTGAAAAGCGGCTTGCAGCTATCGTCAAATCTAGCTTTCATTATTGCACGTATACAATTCTTTTGCAATTTGAAAGCTCTTTCAACATCAACTGATTTTCCCCACAGAAGTAAACCGTAACTTAACACTGACGAGACAACGCCGTGGTAAGCTGTAACTGCTGCTTCAATGCTAACTGTATTTCTCAATTTTCTTAAGGCAAAAATAAATCTAGTTAATCTGCTGCAAACTGCATCAATATGATCTTTCCAGTTGAGATGCTGATCAATGTTTAACCCTAAAAATTTAATACTTTCACATTTTAAAACTGGTATATTGTTATAATCGATATTTAATTGAATTGGAAAACTATTATATGAATGGAATTGAATATAGAATGTCTTTGTCATATTAATATTTAGATTATTTTTACATGTCCAATTTTTTATGTCAGCCAGAGCATTATTAACTGTACTTTCATATGTATCAGGATTTTCAGCCTTAACTAGTAGAGTTGTATCATCTGCGAAAAGTATACATTTGTGAGGGATAGCTAGAGGGAGATCATTAATGTACACCAAAAATAAAAGAGGCCCTAGGATGCTCCCCTGAGGGACACCAGACTTAACTTCACGAAAATCTGAGCGGTATTTAACTTTAGTAAAACTCTTTTTTATCTTTTCTATTATTAAAATTTCTGTGCATTGTTTTCTGTCTGACAAATAACTTTTAATCCAATTTTGCGCGACTCCTCGGATTCCGTAACGTTCAAGTTTGGCTAGTAGTCGACCATGATCAACGCAATCAAATGCCTTGCTTAAGTCGAGAAATATTGCCAAAATAGGTAATTTATTGTTTAGACATTCCGTTACAAATTTTACGAAATCGAAACAAGCAAGTTCAGTTGAAAGACCTTTTCTGAAACCATATTGTTCTGGTTGTAATAGCTCGTTTCTTTCAAGAAATCCCGTTAGCCTACGACACATTGATTTCTCTATTATTTTAGAAATAACAGGAACAATAGTTATGGGCCTATAATTGTTAGGATCTTTGCGGTCACCTTTTTTGTGTAAGGGTTTTACCACCGACAGTTTCAACTGTTCAGGAAAAACCCCTTGAACAAATGATAAATTTATAATGTGTGCTATAGGGTGACATATCCAAGGAGCACTCAGCTTAAGAATGTATGTTGTTACGTCATCATATCCGGAGGTTTTACTGTTATTAAGAGACATTATAATTTTAAAAGCTTCTTGAGCATCAGCAGGTGTTAAGAAAATTGTGGAGTGAAAGTTCTTAACATTATTCGATACATTATTATTAGAATGTTGGATTCCACTATTTGTACCCGAATTTGGTAGGGTTATGTCAATAAAAAAATTATTCATTAAATTACAAATGTCCTGCGGATTATTAAATGTCATATTATTAAAATTCAAATAGTCAATTTCATTATGCATGTTAATATTGGATAAACTGGAAGAAATAATGTCCCATGTAGCTTTACACTTATTTTTACTACGTGATATATGATTAACATTATTGATTTTTTGAGATTTCGCGATACATTTTCTTAATAATCTGCTGTAGTTTTTTAGTTTTGTTTTATTGTTAGATTTATTTGTTTTTGTAAGTGTGTATCTTAGGTACAATTTTCGTTTAGTGTGACAGGATTTTTTAATACCTTTTGTTAACCATGTGCATATTTTAAAGCGGTTGTTAAATTTGACCTTTATTATGGGAAAACATAGGTTGTATAACAAACACAGCATCTCATAAAATGACTTAAAAGCTTCCGTCAGGTCATTGGAGGACATGACATCGTAAAACGATAGTGCTGATATGCACTGTAGGAATTTGTTAACATTTTCATTGTGATAGTCTCTCTTGTATTCAAACCAAGTATGACATATCTTCTTTTGCTTTACGTTAAAAGTGATTGTTTGAGCCCTATCATGATCTGATAAGCATATTTGATGTGTTTTTGCACTAACATTCTCAACGTTACTGGCAATTTGGTCGATACATGACTTTAACCTAGTTGGAGAATCTATGTGTAATGTGAAGTTATATTTGTGAAGTGTAGTTTTTAAATCTTTCACATAAGGGCTATCCAGTCCCCACAGATTACTATTTTCTTTTTCTTGTATTTGCAGGACAGGTGGAATAGTAATTTATCCAGCTTGTGAATAAATATTCCAATATGGGATTTTTTTTGTACTGGTATTCTATATATTACTAGGATAATAACGTCCAAGCCAATCATGCAAAAATAAGTTGTAAAAAAATTGCACCTGTCGCGTACCTCGAATAAAAAAGGGACGTTGCTTTGACTTGTTGTTGACAGTACGTTTCTGCTGCGGGAATTTAGCGATTATGTGTAAACAAAATACTCCATAATGTCTGTTAGGGCAAATTGCATCAACCTGGGTTAACCAAGCAACCCGGGTTAAACGTTTATTTCACACGGAATTTGATAATTGATAAATTTCTTATGAAGTAAGCGACTGACCCAGCACTTTACAGAGGATATCCGAGACATCAGCCTATGTGATATTAGAATGGCTCTTGAACAGCTCAAAAATAACAGGGCGTCTGGGGAAGACGGAATTATAGCTGAGCATCTGAAGCCAGGTGGTAAACCAATCCTTATGGCCCTTCAGAAGTTGTTCAACTCCGAAAGGGAGAACGCATGGAACAGAAGAGTGGTGGTACTGTTCTTGAAAAAAGGTAACAACGCCTTATTGAAGAACTACCGATCCATTTCACTTCCCAGCCATATTTATAAGATGTTTTCAAGAGTCATTACGAATCGTCTTGCACGCAGGCTTGATGACTTCCAGCCTCCCGAACAAGCCGGTTACCGAATTGGCGTTTCGTAAATGTTATACAGAAGACCGAGGAATAGGTATAACCTGCACCTCTGTTTAGCGTTTGTGGACTACGATAAGGGGGGTTTCCATGACGTACTAATGCGGTTTAATTTAGGTCGCGAGAAAGGGACAAGGCTATACGAGTCGTGTATCACTGCCCCTTTCCCAGAACCTAAACTGAATCGCATTAGTACGTCATGGTAATCACCAAGGCCTTCGATTTGATCGAAACTCTGGGCAGTACTACAGTCTCTTTAACGGTACCAAGTAGACTACCGCTATGTCAAAATGTTGAGGTGTTTGTACGAAAGCGCCACTATGTCAATCCGACTCCAAGACCAGAGCTTGAAACATATTATACTGCAGCGGGGAGTCAGGCAAGGAGGTGTCATCTCCCCTAATCTGTTTACCGTTGCACTGGAAGATGTCTTTAAGACTGGACTGGAAAAGGTGAGTATCAACATAAACAGCGAGTACCTCACTCACCTTCAATTCGCTGATGATATGGTGGTCTTGGCTGAGACCTTGGAAGATTTCAGTACGATGCTCGCTGACCTCAGTAGCGCCTTCGAGCGAGTTCGTCTTAGGATGAACATGGATAAGACGAAAACTGCCGTTACAATCGGAGACTTAACTCGAAGACGACTATAATATACCTAAGACAAGCTACCCAGTTAGGTAGGTCCAACTTTGAGTAAGAGGTCAATCATCGAATCCGACTAGGTTGGGCAGCGTTTGGGAAGCTACGAAACATCTTTTCGTCCAATATTCCGCAGTTCTTGAAGACAAAAGTATTTGATCAGTGTGGCAACACACACTGATCAAAGATTTAAAAGAGTGATGAGCTGATGACATACGGTACTGAAACGTTGTCGCTTAGAATGGGCCTCATAAGAAAGCTTAAAGTCACCCACAGGGCAATGGAGAGGGCTATAGTGGGAGTCTTTCTGCGAGGTCGTATTAGAAATGAGACCATCCGCAGCAGAACCAAAGTATAGCTCCATAGCTCTCCGAATCACTAAAATAAGTGGCAGTGGGCGGGGCACATTGCACGTAGAACCGATGGCCAATACGGCGACCTCGCCGGTGGAAGGCACAGCGTGGGTAGCCCCCGCCACAAGGTGGACAGTGAAGGTCTCAGGAGTCCGCTGGATGCGAGTGGCGCAGGACCGGTTATTGCGGCAATCTTTGGGGGAGGCCTATGTTCAGCAGTGGACGTCTTTCGTCCCAGTTAGTGAAAATTACCTTTATCGTCTTTGGTAATGAGATCATTACCAAATGACACTTGTAAAAATGATTACCCATTCCGATTCATATGATCAGATACTATATATCATACATGTGATCAGATAGACCAGATATATAATATACACGCGGTATACCATAATCGATATATACATATAATAATCGATAAAATCTAAAAATAGAATCTGAACAAAAAAAATTCTTAATAATCTTAGGTAATTTAAAAAAAGAAGATCAGAAAATATTCAATTTACTTTCATATCAATAAATATTTACAATTGTAATATGAACAATAATATGTAAGTACAAAAATATGTATAATCTATGAGCAGTTGCCGGCACAAAAGTCTCTTTTTTGAGGTTACGCGGAGGTTTTTGTTGGAGGTACGCGTCAGGTAATTTTTTTTTTCAGTGAATTTTTGTATGAAAGACTGCAAAATGTTTATATTTTTAAAATCTGCAATAAATATGCTATCTTACACTATTTTTTTAAATTGGATAAGTTTGTTTTTTAATACTTATATGACGCTTAAATTAAAATAAAAATGGTAACTTTTTTACTTTTACTCCAAAAAATCTACATTTTTATATGAAATTGCTCATGCTTATGACA
>JALPQI010009775.1:0-64011 GCA_025490895.1 Thaumatotibia leucotreta | reverse complement strand
GGAGAAATGTTTTTATAGTATACAAGATTTTTTAGAATACACGTAAATTTATTTTTTTTACGTTACTTCTATGCGTGTAAAATACATTTTAGTAATACTAGAAAAATATAATTTGTTCCACCATTCATAGGTAACATACAGGTCAAACATGCAAAAAAAGGAATAATGTATGTTTTTTGTAAAAGTATCTTGTTTCAGGTCTATCAAAGTCAAACTATTTTTTATTCAAAAAGGAATAAATAAAGGATTATAATAATTAAAAAAAAATTCTTAATCTACAAGTTCACAATATATATCTATACTACTAGAGATGTAAAGGCCTAGCATATGGTGTTTGAATCAATAGAATGAAAAAGACGGGCAGTCGTGACAAGGCCGCGAATTTCTGTCAATGCAAGTAGCATTGCCGCTGATAATGATGGTGACAAAGACGAACATAAATTAGAATATTAATTACGACGAACTTAATACAAACGTCACCACGAAAATCATGTCCATCCTCTTGCACAATGAATCACCCTGTAACAATGGAGATGGCTTATTGATTATGTACAGGATGCAACTAATGATTAATGACCGACCTAATGCGTTTAGGATGTGCTTTCTGATTAATATGGCCGATTGATAAGGAATGGATATAGATAATTTCAGTGTCCTATGTCACTTTTGAATTGATTTTGCGTAGATTTGGCTAATTTTATTTTTCTGAGATTTTTGTAAAAAGCTTGGTGTCCACTTGGCAGAGGCATTCACTCTACGAACAAATAAAACATGGAAGCCACACGCCATCCTAAATTGCCTTTCAAAAACGGCCCTGAATTTTAGTTGACAAATGTCACCTCTTCAATAACTTAAACCGCCCATTTAAAATTAGTTGTGATTGGTCCATCAAAGTTTAGATTAGCTATATTCTATAAACAGTTGTCAAAGATAATGCGCCGAAATATGCGCGGTGTTAAGAAAAGCGCTATGTCCTGCCGATCTTGGCACAATTGAACATTTGCTTTTGGGGGCATTTTTGAGCTGGCGTTAGACGTCCATGTTATATAATAATATGGTCGCAGCATTCACAGAAGGTGGATTTACACCAAACGAGCGAATGGTCATTCTATCCCCCACGCTACGAAATCAACGAATTTTTACGAATCACGTTTTGTGTAACGAACGAATTTCGTAGAGTGGGGGATAGAATGAGCATTTGCTTGTTTGGTCTAAATCCATCTTGACTGGCATTTGACCGCCCAAACATAGAAAACTAAACCTAGTTGAAATTAAGGTTCTTTTTCCTGGCAATTATTTCCTTCATCCAGAACTAATGGTATATTTTTTTATTTATTTAAAAACACAAGAAAAAAGTATGAAGACAGTAGAGATAAATTTTAAATAAAAAATTTGCCCCAGATCTTGCTGGGGATGTAGAGTGCCCAGAAGGCTGGCCGCATTGCTGCGCTGGACTACTATGCTGAGTCTTTGCGCGAAATACTGGCCAGCCCTGGTCACCCGACGCCCTCTATACGCGACGCGCTTGGAAATGTCCTTATAGTGGCGGCGTGCACTTGGCCCTCACGGCCCCAAAGTTTCAAAATTAATTGTCAAATATGAAATAATATTTCTTTCATAAATGGCTAAAAACTAATAAGTATTAGTCATGTTTTGATCTCGGGATTCAAAATGACATGCCTTGTCAGCGGGATATTACCTATCTATAAAAGAGTGTTTCTTTTTATTTCGTCTATTGTCATAATTTTGAATTTATGGGGAAATGTTGGGTTATTTCTACTCAGACACACGAGCTATTTCGATCCCAATGGTAATAAAAACATAAAATATTGTATGTAATTTCTATGTAATTCAGCCAATTTAAACAGAAATGGTGAAGGTCGCCGCTGGATGCAGGTCGCATCTAACCGGTACATGTGGAGGACCAGAGGGGAGGCCTATGTTCAGCAGTGGACGTCTTATGGCTGAGATAATGATGATGACGATGATGAAACATAGAAACATTTAACTCACACATTGAAACACGGAATAGGTAAAATTGAATGGCTTGCCGATTCTGAACCAAAAATTATTCATCTACCACACCATTTGTATTGGCAACGCGTGTTCAGACCAATCTGTTATACTGAAGAGGAAAATGGATAGATTCGTCATTGGAAATAATTTTGAAAAATAACGTCTTTGTTAAAAAACAACTGGCCAAGAACATGTCGGGCCATGCTAAGCGTAGGGTTCCGTAGTTATACAAAAATGGTTGGGCCGATTATGTTCGAAAGAGTTTTATTTTGAAATATAAGCCTAATATTCGTGATCTTTTCTTTTCATAGTTTTTGGACGCACAGATCAAAAGTGAGCGTCGAATAAGAATAAGAATAAGAATGATTTATTTGCAGAAAAGGGTTATATTATGGTAAAGGGTTATATATATAATTATATATGGATTTGCATGAGACACATTTTTTTTTATTCTAGAGCTTAAATATTAAAATAAGGCTCACATATGAAAAAATCCTTATTGACTCATTACAATTATATCTTTAAGTTATTTTATATATTTTATACAATGTTTAAGGGCTATGCCCCAAGGCATAAGGCATTTTAGCCTCCCTAGCCTAGTTGGTCTGTCTACGAAGTTGGAGGTTCTGGGTTGGAATCCCAGTGAGGGCATTATATTAGTGTATGTATCACAAATATTTGTTCCTTGGTTGTGGCTGTCTATGTATTTAAGTCGCTTATATATGCCATCGCTTGGTATCCACATCACACGCCTTCATAAAGCTTTCACTGAAACTAGATCGGTTTGTGTAAGATAGCTCAATATATTTATTTATTTATACAAAAAAAACACCAGCTGGAATCACTCAAATCAGCGTAAGGAATAAACAAAATGCAATTTGATTACTTCCATGCCGTATCTGCCCTGCATTAATTCAACATACACTATATCGTTTGATTTATGCATTTCGTTCGATGAGTTATACCCGCCTCGTAGCACTTTGCGATAAGTTGCATCACTATTGTTACAGAATTTGTCTTGCATGGAGAATTAGATTAGGCGGTGGTGGTCTTAATTTTGTTGTAGATAATTTTATTTATGGGTAGGTACTTGAACTGTAAGTTTGTTTGTTAATGCGGTAATTTCTAACAGAGCATCAGAAACACCACTAACCATAAATATGTTTTCATTGTTGAGAGATATCAAGTTTTTTGGCTGGTCACAAGTCTTATGTCATTTTTGTAGAAATATTAATATTAAGTAAAGAAAAGCGGCTCAAATTACCATAAAAAACTCGAGCTTCCGATAATAAACCTCGATAGTAACATTATCAGAAAAATTATATGTTAAATTTTCCTTATCTATCAATAGCTACAACCAAAATTGGACGTAATTATGCAAAAAGGAACCAACCAACATTAATTTTTCATTCTAATTAACACTTTCAATCAAAAGAAACAAAGTCAATCTCTAAAATGACAGATTCGTGTGGATTCGTGAATTGTTCCCTTTTGCATAATCAAGTCCCATTTTGCTTAGTTTTTTAACCTTGTTTTTTGTTTTTAGATTTCGATTTCCTGCTTATTGTGAGGAATACTATAATTCATTTACGATTTATATGGTACGAGTATTAAATTCAACTTGTGCAATCGTAAAATTGTGCACATTCTACAAAATTTATCAAAAATGGTAATTATGCCAAGGGTCTATTCAGTATCGTATTTTCATGACAGTAAAAAAAATGATTCTCGTTGTATTAATGGGCCAACTTTCCTTCATCCCGTAAAAATTCATCTTCTGTTCCCTAATTACAATATACGATGTTGAAACTGTCCTCAAACGACCTAATTTTTTACATTGCATATAACTGAAGTGGCAGTGGACGGGGCACATTGCACGTAGAACCGATGGCCGTTGGGGAGGAAAGGTTCTCGAGTGGTAGCCACGTACCGGAAGGCGCAGCGTGGGTAGGCCTGACAAGGTGGACTGATGAGTTCATCCAGCGGACTCCGCTGGATGCGGGTGGCGCAGGACGGTCATTGTGGCAATCTTTTGGGGAGGCCTATGTTCAGCAGTGGACGTCGTTCGGCTGATATGATGATGATGATGATAAACTCAGTATAGCTTAGCATCGCAACTATGGCCATAACTTTGACCACGTCAGGCAGCTATCGGACCTCTGACGTGTTCAGACAAGTTCATTTTCTACAATCTGACCATAAATTTGCTGCTTTGGTCTTGTCTGTCTTAGATTTGACCTAGCTTAGCTTTGCGAAGCGACTGCTAACACAGGGAAAAAGTAGTTTCAGTCAAATTGCATGAAATTTTAATATGACATCATATTAAAATTTCATTAATTAAAAATTCAGGTTCGAATCTATTTTTTTTTTTTTGATAACGACACACTCTCTTAAACTTATACGTAAGTACCTACTTGCAGAAATAATAAATAAATAAATATCTTGGGACATCTGACACAAATCGACCTAGTCCCACGGTAAGCTCAATTAAGGCTTGTGATGTGGGTACCTGGCGACGATATATTTAATAGATAGGTACAATATAGGTACTTAAATACATAGCCATGATCAAGGAACAAATATTTGTGATAAATAAGTACCTACACAAATAATGCCCTCGCCGGGATTCGAACCCGGAAACTTCAGCTTCGTAGGCAGTGTCACCACCAACTAGGCTACTACGGAGGCTGACAAAATAAATAATTAAGTACCCATATATTTTTCTATTTACGCGACGTGTTTTATGAAAGAGACACTAACTGATGCTATAATATATATTGTGGCAACATTATGAACGAACAAATAAAAAATAAAACACGACTGCCGGCCCTTTAACGGGCAAGACTCAAAAAAATCGTGGGATCTAGCCTCAACGCCATTATGTACCTAGTACGAAAAATTCTGTACAAGAAAAAAAATACAAAAAGACAGTGCTATAGGGTGGTCGTTTTTGAGACCGGTGCCCTATAAAGGGTAAAAAAACAAACAAAAATGTATTCACTATGATAACGCTGCCCATCATGAATCTTCTATAAATGTATGGTAAGTGATACTTCAATTTATTTAAATATTTATCTAACCGGTTACTTACGTAATTTAAGTCGATAATTGCTCGACATGTTTCGATCCATTTAGAAGATCCTCATCATGGAGTACGCGCGACCAAAGCCCGACGTGTACTGCGAAGGAGAAAAACTCTCATTGTCACTTAACACACTTTTGTCACAGTACAAATTCTAAGATACTTCAATTCTTTAGTCGACTCTTACGACACCCACGGAGAGTTGGAGTGGTGGCTTAACATTAAGGAAACAGAAATATTAGTACTCAATAGCCTTACCGCAGAAAGTAATCAGGCTTCAATATAAACCTCAGTACCCCTTTTCCACTTTTTGTCGTTAACATACACGTCTAAAACCCCCTTTATCTTGTTATCAACTGTCACCCATTGCGACCCTTTCTTTCCACCACTTTAATTCCAAAACGACCTATCTTCTTAGAAAAAACTTTTATGATAAGTCCTTACGCTTCTTGAATTCGAGTACGCTACTAGGCTCCAAAAGGTTGTATGTTATAAGAAAATGTTTGTGACTTACGTCGTTTTTGGTTGAGGGGTTACAGTAGCTCGCTAATAGGGGGGCCCCCCTCGAAATCTTCTACGGATGGATGTTCTAATATTCAAATGGGATACGGAACTATTATTGTTGGAGCCACTGTCGATATGAGGGGGTGTGAGTGATCTTGATACTTTAGAACATTACACAGTGATACGAGTATACAGGTTTTGCAATAAAAAAATACCATGGCAGTTATTAACTTATATTAGATCGCGGTGAGCGCATTAATCGTGTATTTATTTATCACACATATTTGTTCCTTGGTCGTTGCTGTGTATGTTTTTAAGTATTTATAATTTATGTGTCTATCTATGATATATAATGTCGTCGCCTGGTACCCACATGTCGATTTGTGTAAACTGTCCCAAGATATTTATTTTTATTTATGCATAGGATTATTGAGTTCCGGTATTTTTTCGACTTATTGGTTTCATTGTACGTCAGCTAAGCTAAATAACTGATCATTATACACAGTGTTTTTCTTCATATGCTACAAATTTAAGAGAAGCTTATTTAGGTCAAATATAATTAATTTCTCTAAGAAACTAGTGTTTTAACTCTAACTGTTATTGAATTATTTAAAAAAATAAATTTAATGACTGAACAAGTGTATTGCAACCTTTATTACATTCTAATGTTACTTATTTTGACATGTGCCGTCAGACACCTAAGATTAACTTTTATTTTATTCTGAAGGTTATCTCACACTTACCATTTCATTTATTATGTATGAAAACAAAAAAAAAATATCGAATTTTCTAACTAGACAACTTCTATTAATGTCCCAAGTAACCTGTCTAATTAAATGCAAATCGAAACACCCTGTACAAAGAATTCAATCTGTCGAACAAATTCCGCAAAATTGCACGTATTCTGAACTCGGCTTCGTATCCAAAACAAAGCCAACATAACATGTCAAAATTGTCAAATCACAAAACCGCCACAGGCAAGTACCAAGAGCTCTCGCGCGAGGCAACTTCTTTGCATACTTCCCCGAACGCTGGTGTCGGTGCGATACGTCACTTATATTGTCTGCCTACACATATTGCTTGCTAGTGATGGACGTTGTATCGATAAAATATCACATAAATGGTCTTAAATATTTTGTAAGTATTTTTTGTTTAAGACTGTTTGTTTCTAAACAAAAGTAAATAATCCATAATATTTTCTTCGGTTACCGCGAGGATTACTCATGAAATAAAACTATGAAAACGGATAAACTCGCGTATATTAACTAATTTTAACTTCATTCCGACGTTTCGAACACTTTACAGGGTTCGTGGTCTGCGGATGACTGTCATATATCCGTTTTCATAGTTTTATTTCATAAATAATCCAGTTTATACTATGAACTTCATACCGATCCTGCTATTGACTTGGTATAAGACTAACTTTTTTTATACGCGGGCCCAGTGCTTAATAATGGCTCCGAAACAAGTCGTGTGTATGCACGTGAGCTTACCGTTTAATCATATTTATTTTTATATGCCATAAAGTATTTTTTATGTAGGTACCTACCTACATAGTAGTATTACAACTTCAAAAACACAACTCAAAAATATTTTATAAAACAATTTGAGTTGTTCCATGATATAAATATGTACCTAACATTCTTATCGGGGTGCTTAGACAAGTTACCTATCGCTAGCACTTAATCGTCAATCATAAAGGAAAGGCAGCTAACTGTCTTTGTCGCACTAATATGAAAGAGTACCACAGAGGAAAAACTACGCTACGCTACTAAGTGTTAGCGATTGGCAACTTGGCTAAGCATCCAGGGTTGTTTGCAAAAAAAATAGTTGAGGCCTTAATCAAAACAAAAATCACGATTGCGTCAGTTGTATTACGAAAGTTAGTCATATTAATTATAGTGTGTACTCTGTTCAACAGCCTTTGGCAGTCAAAACAAGGTGTCAAATAAAAAAAAAATGAAGGCACGTATTGTTGATCGCTCATAGACAATTCGGAATCGTCGCCTTTTTTTCACTGCCGAAATTCCAACGAAGGTCAGTACTATGGGTGGAACTTTAACAAAACTTCAAAATTGATATATCGGAACACTTTAGCCAAGAAAAATAAGAATATTATTGAAAAATCAGTATCCAATTTCATTTCCTATTTCGGAATCTTACACTTATACAATGTTTGGGTGCGTAGACGACATGTATATTTTATGGATGTATGTGCTCTTGCATGTCTACTCGTACCTGACAAGTTTTGTTATAGTTTTTCACCCATAGTTCCGACCCCTAGTCGTTACACAAAATGTAACTACGTAGGTAGGTAATACAAAAAATATTACGTTAAATCTTAAATTTTTTTGCAATCGACTCAACAGAGAAAACCATCATCGTTACGTATCATTATCATATCATTCTTGCGTTTTTGTGAAACAGTAACATAAATGTGATAATTATGTATGTTATTTTTAACATAAGCTACTTGTACTGATCAATTTATTATTGCTTAGTGTTTTTTATCTTACCATCTGTAACGCTTTGGCTTGTCAGCTGTTAGTTGTAAATGTATTAAATAAATAAATAAATCAGCCGAAAGACATCCACTGCTGAACATACGCCTCCCCCAAAGATTGCCAAAATGACCGGTCCTGCGCCGCCCGCATCCAGCGGACTCCTGCGACCTTCACCAGGTCATCAGTCCACCTTGTGGGGGCCTAACCACGCTGTGCCTTCCGGTACATCAGAGAAATACATTTTTAAACTATAATTTGTTAATTTTACACATTAACCCTTCCATCGACTTTTCCCATCCCTAGCACTAGCTAGATATATCAGCTCACTTCATTTATTCGCATACCGTATCTTTTGTTTGCTATATTTTTGACAAGTACAAAGCGGAATCTGCGCGTGTCATACGTTTGACAGACGAGTGGGGGGGTGGGGGGTGAGAAGGGGGTGCTAAGTTGTTATTAAGTACTGCACTTGGGTTTGAATGTACATTGTAGTGTATTGGATATTGTCTGCTTGTGGGATGCGGATGGTGTGGAGTTATGTAAAAAATACTCACATAATATGACCGCTGTAAAATGTTTTTTTCAGTGGATATGATGTTTTATACACGCTAGTGCGAGAAGTGGCTCATTTTATGTCAGGTCGAAATCTTCGGAGGGATATCTGTACCTACTGAAAACCATCGTAAATAATACACTTACGAAATAGTACATTGTGCATCAAGGGAGGTAAGTACGGAATTACTAACGAGAGTGTTAATTTCAAGACAGCAAGTGTGATGAAATAGTACATTACTACCGAGGCCGGGAAGTGACTGGTTGCCGGCCGAATATATGTAGACGGCCGAGCGAAGCGAGGCCGGATAGTATTCGGACGGCAACCCGTCTCTTCATGGCCGAGGTATGTATAATGCGTTTCTCAAACATGCAATGAAATGAAACAAAAAAATGTATCTTCCTTCTAAGAAATTATAAGTCAACTACATAACCAAGTCTTTGAAACGGGTGCGCCAAAGTATTTATAAAATTGCAACTTAGATTATTGGAACTCCGAAAATTTTTCTTATACAATTTAATTTCATAATGATCGGTATTTAGAATAATCTTTGTTCATAATCATCATCACATAGAATTATTTATGTTCGTAATATTGTTTTTCATACATATTTTTAGTACTAACTTCTATGTTTATATAATTTTTCACTATACTTATTTTATGCTATATATTCTAATGTTATAGGTATTTATTTTTATCTGTACTGGTTTTATGTATGAATTATTTTTGTTTAATTAAATATAAATCGTACTATTACTGTAAACTATCTACCTGCACAAATCAGGTTGTGGCAGAGTAGGTACTATACTAAACGGGTTCCCTCTAAACTTTTTTTGTCCGAAACGCTTATTAGGACATAACAGACTTGGTATAATCTATTTTGGCATCAACTTAATGAGACAGAAACATCACTTTGCTTAAATAACAATATTTCGAATATTATTTTGTCCGAAACTATCTTGGCATATCATTAATTACGCCGAGTGTTATAAGACAGAAATTAGATTTGCATTTTTTTTTGGGCATGTAGCCACATGTTCGAAACTTGCCTTTTTCGTCAGGCAGAATTTTCTGTGAGGGTGAAAATTTCTGCAGTGAGCGAGCAAAGCGAGCGAACAAAACCTTCCGGGGCAGATCCGACTCGGATAGGTCAGGTTAGAAGACTAAGGCGGGAGCTTGCTCCCGCCTTAGTCTTCGAGGTTATTTTTTTTAGCAACCTAGAAAGTACTCAGCTCAGTAACACAGTAAGTAACGTATAGAATATTATTACTACCTCGATTATATTGAGAGGTTGTAATTATTCCTTCTCTGTTATGCTAAAACAAACTATGCCGATACTTTTTATGCACATCCAGATTATGCCTCATCATAAATAGGAGCATCGAAATTATGCTCGAATAATATTCGAACAACTCGAAATCTGCCACAAAGAAATATGCTAAAGTTGAGTATGTCACAACAGTTTCTGCACAAAGCCCATTATGACTACATAGTTTATGTCATTCATAAAAGAATTATACCACAACAGAGTGAACCTAATGGGAAAATGTTTATAAATAAACAATTTATTTCGAATAACTTTATGAGTAAAGATTAATCTACTTGACGACTTTAGGAGGATAAAATTTCGAAATAAAAATCGTTATGAACATTGTAGGTAGAAGTATAATTTTTAGTAAGAAAAAAAGTATGAGAAAATTTTTTCGGAGTAATGATGATTATGAGTAAAAAACGGTATTAGTAAAATTGTATAAGTGCCAATATGGACCCCTTTGAAACACAACAAAAGTCAAATACGACACCGACACCTCATTTTTTTTTAAGATTGACCTGTTTGAAAGTTGCAAATTTTTAATTTAGAAAAGCGGTACCTATTAGACGACGCGGTCGGTTGGGTCCAATTAATCGCATGCAGTGATCGGGGGCCGACGGATCGCGCCGTATAATACTGCTTTTTAAATATTATTTTGAGTAGTTATTGAAAATTTAATTTAAATGATATTGTAATTTAAGTACTTAATTATAACTGCAAAAATTTACCAATATTTTTTTTTATACTAATATTACTTACAGATAATTATTGGCTAAAAGCCAAGACGCCAGGTCACAACCCTATGTCAAATGAAAATTAAAAAAGAGGTACTTGCCGGCCTAGGCCGGCAACGAGGTACTTCCCGGCCACTTTTTAGGCACGTAACTACAACATTTCATTGCATGTTTGAGAAAAGGAAATTTTATTCGTAACTAGTGTCGATCCGTTTCTTGACAACTCACAGCATGGTATGACCTTATGTATTCTGTGCCATGACTTTGCAAGTATCAGTAACGTTAGGTTTTACTCGATACGTAAAGCGAGTGATCGCGCTCGCTTTAATATGTCAGTGCGAGCGCGATATAATGCATTACGTATCGAGTAAATCCTAACGTATGCTTTACTTTCCTACTCATGGTACGGCTACTGTTCACTCTCGTTCAGAATAAAATTTAAATTTAGAAAATAATTGTTTGTGCCATCGTAAATAAGTATTTTTTATTAGGTAGGTACTGGGCCAGCGCTGACACCACGCAAAATAGGAACGTTTGATGTCAAGTTGCGGAAAAAATGGCCAGAATACAACAACAACAAGTATTTAAAGTATTTAAATTGATTCGAAATAACGTAATATGTGGAATGTACAAAATAATAAGAACATTAATAGCAGGTTCGGATTACATAGTGTTCGTTAAGTGTGTGTTTGACGTAAAGATATGGGAGCGATCCGAAGTGATAATATGCTCTTAACTACATATTTGAATGGTCGGCGTTGTGCCAAGATACGCCAAGAACAAATAAACATAGTTATGATTTTATTATGTTCATTATTTCTCTTTTTTTAGTACTTAGGTATTGTGGAGGCTAATAATCAGGATGCTAAGCAAGAACTGCAGTAGCATATGGACGCTTAAAATTATAACAGTTTCTCTACTAAAGTATTTGTAGTACTAAACCTACTAATTAATTTCGCGTTTGTAAGTTCATAGAGCGTATTTTGAGCGACTAAGGGATAAAAATGCAGCTTCGACTGTCATAACAATGGATCCTGTATAATTATAATACGTCAACATGCCATCAGAATCACAACACCAGAAAGTTAAAAGTATGATCTATTTGCAATGTAAATATTACATTAATGTAAAATAAATTATTTTAATGTAATTGTTTTACCTTTGCTGTTTTAAATTCTACGCTACATTTAAATGTATACTATTAGAAACTTTCGTAAAATTTTAAAAAGGTTATGAAACTTTGCAATGGGAGACGTCTTTTTGCTAGCAAGTAAATACAACAATTTAGTCTTTTGTATTATGTGTTAAGATAATTATTCAAGCGAAGAAATTAATAAGGATTTCTTATTGAAAATAGTGTAACTTGAATTACACTTTGTTGTCCCAAAAATCTCAATAAATTTAATGTTTCAATGAAGGTTATAAATTATAGCTGGCTATATACAGCATAACAACATCCACCGTCGCCCCAAGCCGACATAATTTGATTAATTTCCGACTGAGACAAAATGTGCACTAATTAAAACTAGTGTAAGTGGCTGGCGCGATAAGAACAATTTGGGAGCGTTTGACGTGGCATCGGCTTTCGTTACGTATTATCTGTACGCTAAATATAGGGTGCACTGAGTAAGCCAAGATGCTAGAACACTCTGTATCGTAGCGTACCTAGTTTTCTCTCTTTCACTATTCCTCAACCGACTTCAGAATAGTTTTGCAATTCGACTGTATGTTTTTTTATGTTTGTTACATATATTGATTTAAACTTTCACGATTATCACTCATATTTTAAAGACAAATGGGTCTTAATCGCGTAAACTTACGTTTAATTACTGTGATTTAATGACTCAAGTCTGCCTGCGACCACGGGTGTAACATCATGCCCGAAACGTCAAGATATAATTAAACGTAAGTTTACGCGATTAAGACCCGTTTGTCTTTAAAATGTAATAATAAATATTCTTTATTGCACACCTATAATTATGTTTGTTACCTCAGAAGTTACGACTGATGAACCAATTTTGATGATTCTTTTTTTATTTGAAAGCTGATGCTCACCAATTGGTCTCATTTTATCAATTAGTGCGAAAATACAGTTGCGTTTTGTTTACTAGTAGGTAGCGTTGTATGTTAAATACAGAGTGAACTGAGTACTCAGAAGCGTTGTGTAGTTTTCTGTCCGTCACTCTCCAATTAGTTCGAAAAAGACAGTTGCGTTTAGTTCCCTAGTAAGCGTTACAATTGGCATGGCATCTTTGCTACGTACTCTGTATTTAGACTTGTCTCCCTATTCATAACAACTTACGGATTGATATCTACAAGCTATAATTACTTTTGTATTTGTTTAGATCAAATTCTAATTAGCAAAACAGTTTAAATGGGTGAATCAACTATTTCCGGTGTTATTACCATGGTTACGGTCCTGAGGAACCCTGTTTTTATGCAAAATATGTTACTTAAATTATGAAAACGTGCATGTAGTTCTTGTTTGTAGGTGGCCCATTAAAGGGCTTATTAACACCAGAATTACTCAGGAGACCGTAATCATGGTAATAATAGACCGAAAAAAGTTGATTCATCCAAATAATAATTCCATCATCCATCCATCATCAGCCTATGATAGTCCACTGCTGGACGTAGGCCTCTCCTATTAACTATGCGTATAAACGCATTAGGAGGAAAATACCCATAATCGCCACGCTAGGCAAGCGGATTGGCGATCGCAGTAATGTGTACTCTATGTTGACGCTGCTGCCCATCATCAATCTTTTATCAACCATTCTGATTCTGACCATTGTTTGATAAAAGAAATAATAATTAATGGACAATTATTTATTAAGCAAAACATTTATTTATTTCCATGTTATAGTTTTATTTATTTGAACGTCGCACCCTAATCTGTCGAACGCAAAAGGTGCTCCACAAAATTCCGCTCAGCGCGGTAGGTATCACAAAGTTGACTTTGACAAGAAATTACCGAGTTCAGTTGACACATTCAATTTGGAGAAAACGTAATAGTGTGCGGATAATTCGGAAACTTAACCGCTAATAGTGGTTTAATGTTGAGTTGGGTATTGGATGACGAACTTTGTTTTGTTACTCTTGATGTACGTTATCTATTCTTTACATACGTGTATTATATAAGTCGTTTCCCGAGTTACTACTACTAGTTACTGACAAAATTAATCATCGACATAACTGTTATCGATAAGTCTTATAGTAGTCCATCATTAAATTTAATAAATTAGTAATGTGCCATAACTTAGAGATAAATTACAAGAATGCAAAACATATTCAAAACGATACATTATATTATATTCTTAGGTATGTATATCTTGTATTTAGTACCCTACAAGAGAACAAACACTAATAAAACGTAATGGGAAGTAATTGATATGAATTATTAGATATTTAAAAAAAACCTAGATAGATCTTGAATTTATTGTTTACCTGATTTTATGAAGTTAGTATATTTATGTTAATAGGATTTACTTCATCGATAACACTTATGTTGACGTCTAATTTTATCAATCACTCGTTCCTGCTAGAAAAATATCTAGGTACACTAATAACCTAGCATACACTGTATTATATAAGTCTTATTGAACAACGTTTAGTATGGGACCAACGCCGATATCTCGAGAAAAAAAACTTTTTCATACACATTAGTTACGTGATCTCGACATTTTGTATGGGAAAGTATTCCAGTATGACTTAAATATACGGTCTGTGTAAGCACCGGTTCATGAAATACCCTGTATATCTTCGCTGGGTACCCACATCACAAGATTCACAAGCCTTAAAAGAGCCAACAATGGAACTATAGTTGCCGATCTCTAAAGGTGCGTTGAAACTAAAAGAGCAATCGCTGTTCTATCGCCCGTTCTACAAAATCAACTAATCACGTTTTGTGTACCGATCGAATTTCGTAGAGTGGGCGGTTAGAACAGCGAATGCTCTTTTGGTTTAAACGCACCTTAAGAATGAACATTTGACAGTTCAGAAATGAGCCTTATATACATAACGCTAAGTCTATCAGAAAAATGGTGAAACTCACCCCCGTATTAATAAGGATTAGTCTATAACTGTCAAAAGTCTATTCTCAGCCCTTATATTGGCAAATTTAAAATAATCGTGCGTTCTAGCCTTCTCAAATTGTGTAGCTAGAGTAGAAAAATCGGTTTAAAAATACAAAAAGTGGGTCGAAGACTATGTTTATTGTGACGAACATTGCCAATTTAAGGATTAGATCTCGAAGACTATAGGCCGATTCGTGTTAGATGTGTCCCAGGATATTTATTATTATTTTATTATATTATTATTATTTTTTTTTTAACATGTGAAGACTTTATTCATTTACAAGATCAACAATTTAAATAAATTACAAATAAAACTAAAATGAAAAAATAAAGATAAAACTTACACTAAAACTAAAATACAGTGTGTAAATCTAATACGGGCGAACAATTAAACCAGGCATGGGATTCATTAGTGTGATCATGGATTACAAGGTTTTTTCAAAATTACTCTTAATTATGACCCCATATAATTTTTTTAAGATTATCGGAGCAGCAATGTAGGTACGAACATTTGTTATTGTTGATATGGCAGTTATGTCATCTGCTTTTGAAATTAGCTGTCAACGAGTGTTTAACTCGCGTATGTTGCACTACATTGCGCGCCGAATTATTTTGTATGGAAAATTTTGTTGCTCTTATTTTAAGTAAAAGTTATTTGAATGTACTTATTATGTCGTAAACTAATACCCATTAAGAGCTTCGCCCGTATTAGACTTACACCCTGTATACTTAAACAATAAACAATCTATATTTTATATTATTGATCTGTTGTCTATCTCAGGCCTAAAAGCGTTGAAATCCTTCACCGAATCCATCCAAAAAAAATCATCCAACCCCTCCATATTAAGTGTATCATATATCTGGAAAAAAGCGTTATTGTAAACATATTTCAGCCGATACGCGCGTTCGCGTCGTTTCCAGCGACACTTGTATTCATTTGCCATATATTTCGAAGGCAGAAGGATTTTCGATTCATATACGC
Organism: Thaumatotibia leucotreta; assembly: GCA_025490895.1. NCBI lineage: Eukaryota > Metazoa > Arthropoda > Insecta > Lepidoptera > Tortricidae > Thaumatotibia > Thaumatotibia leucotreta. The sequence goes on along the minus strand of JALPQI010009775.1, from coordinate 48,248 downwards.
TTTTTTATGATATTCTCAAGGTGTTCTGGCTCCCTCTGTTAATGGCTGGGGGTGAGAACTATTTTTGGTTTTAGATTTATTGTTTCAAAATGATTTTAAAGATAGAATACACCTTATGCAATAAATATTTTATGTATAAATAAATATCTTGGGACGTCTTACACAAATTGACTAAGTCGCCGGTAAGCTCAATTGAGGCTCGTGATGTTTCTACCAAGCGACGATGTATATACATATAATAGATAAATAATTATAGAGACTAAAATACATACCATACAGCCACGACCAAGGAACAAATATTTGTCATAATTAAATACACAAATAATGCCCTCGCCGGAATTTGAACCCGGAACCTCCAGCTTCGTAGGCAGTGTCACTACCAACTAGGCTACGGAGGCTGCAATTCACACATGCCAATACATTAAAAAAATACGTTCTTCGATTAGGTACATTGTATGAATATAATATATTTGCTAGTGTTCTATGAAAGCTACTATATTATATAAATTAATGTACACTGCTTTGCCGTTTTGTTATTTTTCTTTATAAATACATACCAAATGCACCGTCTAAAATATTTCAGCTTTGCCTTAAGGTCAGCTGGTAGATAATTCCTCATGGCATTTATTTCGATGATATTTTTATACGATGAGTTTTATTTTGTGTGTTTAAAAATAAAATTACCTTTACATTGTATTGTTGTAGATCAGTCAATCACTTTTTATGTCACTCGTTGCCATGGTTACTTTCTCCTGAAAATCACACCAAGGTCACCCTTAAAATCAGAGTTTAATAGCATTAAAATGAAAAAAAACTTTACAGTTTTTGACAGTTACATACATGGCCCTTCCAAGGTTCCACAAGGTTTCATGATAGTAGAGCGTGCAGGATACTTTCTTTTAACAAACTATGCAACGGTTGTCCCCTGAGTGCCGCGACAGAATACACAAAAAAAGTGATTGACCCAAATATGTCCAAAATACACGACACATAACAAACATTTAACCATTTTTTTTTATGTAACGAAGGGAGACAACTGAGCTCTCAGCCCACCTAAACAGCATAGACATAACTGGGGCCCATGGACATAGCGATCAAAAAATCGCCTATGCGCTGCCTACCCTGAGGACTTAGATGGATTGCCTCTATCTATGCCAGTAATTACACCGGCTATTTTACCCCCAAACTGAAACACAGCGCAAACACTGCTATTTAGCGGTAAACTGACTAATAAGAGTAATAACTCTCGTATGACAGAAAAAAAATGTTCTCCTGATTCACGATCAAAGGAATCAAGAATGTAAAACATTCACTCAAACAAATGTGATCCTCAACAATGTGATTCATTCACCCTCAGAACGGAATAGCCGATGATTGTCATTAGTTATCATCAGATCAAAGGGTGCATTGGATGCATTTTGCAAAAGGCTATAATTGAATTTTCATCAAATATTTAAACAAAAATGAAAAGAGTACCGGCCTATAATACATCACATTCGTGACTTTTTGTATGAGCCTGTATAGATTAAGCGGCACATTTTGGCATGTAGATAGCATATTATGCTAATAATAATATTATTATTATTTTGGTACTTTTGCAGAAATTCAAAAAATAATAACAATGGAAGACACAGCATATTGCTAAAAAGCTTTAGTAAAAATAATCTACTAAATCCACGCTTTACACAAAAAATCTTCATGAAAAAACGACTACATGATGCCAAGTTTTTACATTGCTAGCACAAAGGCCTATGCCTATACTAGATTTATTCGTAAGGTTGAAAGTGTGGAAACCACTACCTACCAATAAAAAAAAGTTTTAAGAGGATATAATTGGCCGGCACTGTAGATCAAAACAGTATTAACTCAAAATGTAAGTATGTATTTTTTGTTAAGGTTATTTTTGAAGTTGCCACCTTTTTGTATTGAAGGAGATTGTTGGACAGAGCATAATCTATTAAATTTTTCTGAATTTTTTTTAACTGAAATTTGTAAACGGGATTCGGGGTCTAAAATACAGTGAAATTGCCAAATAAATCTTACATTGCAGCGTAAGGTACCCTTAAAATATTCTTACTTCAAGAAAATATAGGTACCTACTGCTTTTTTTTTACACGTAGTAGTTAGTTTCGTGCAACATTGTGCAAATAATATTTTAAAGACAAACGGGTCTTAATCGCGTAAACTTACATTTAATTATATCCTGATGTTTCGGGCATGACGTTACATCCGTTTGTCTTTAAAATATGAGTGATAATCGTGAAAGTTTAAATCAATATATTCTGCAAATAAGATGTAGGTATTAAACAACCTAACTCTTTCTTATTTAAAAAAATCAAGTTATAAACATAAAGTTTTAAGAGGATTAACGAAAAATAAAAATTATCTTTAAATAATAATTCAGCGTAAAAAAACGACTACTATCTATTTGGTACAAAAAATAAACAACGCAACTAAAACATCGAACCAAGTCAAATCAAATCCCAAAAACACGTAACTGAAAAACACGCTCCGTGACCCAAAACACCAGAAATATGCGCATGGAGAATTCTCACTTGCATCCACATGCACTCATGCATATGCAACGGCTTGCATATGCATGGGAGCCATCTTTGATCCGCTTCAAACCGGTTTTGTCGTGTTATTGTTTACTAATCGGCATTTGTTTTTTTACAGATTGAAAGGGTGGGTTTTTAATTGACTTTTTGAAATTGCAAGTGCTGTTTCGTTTTCATTGCGTGCTTTTGGTGAACGTGTTAAGGGTGAAATAAAAGAAATGCATCCTAATCTTTGTGTCGTGCTAAATTGTCACTACATCGTTTTCCGAACAAACACAATTATTATAATATAAAAATATTTTATAAATATTTTTATATTATACATGAGGTCTTCTTGTTAGGTACATGATATCTAATATTTTACCTATAAGGTTCTAATAAAAATAGAAAATCAAATAATGAAACAATACAGACACATGTTTTAAAAACATACTTTGGTCAAAACCCTATAAGAAATAGGAAAAAATAAACGTATAACTTAAGTGTGGTTAGGTACTAGGAAAATGAAATCAAAAACATACTATGAGTTACCATGACAACAAACTAAGGAAAAAGATTGTGAAGGTCATCTCTGAACGACGACAACGCACTTGTGATCAAGGGTCGCAGGAATCCGTAGGCTACAGTAATTGCTTACCATCAAGCAATTCACTCCAGGATGCTTAGCCAAGTTGCCAATCGCTAACGCTTAGTAGCGTATCGTGGTTTTCCTTCTCTGTCACTCTTTCATATTAGTGCGACAAAGACAGAGCTGCCTTTCGTTTACGATTGACGATTAAGCGTTAGCGATTGGCAACTTGTTTAAGCACCCTGGTTAATCCAACGTGTAGAGATGGTTCGGAAATTGAAGGCACGTGATTCTAATGGCCGCGCCTTGCCACCAAACGCCGAAATTTTCCGCACAGACTTTAAAAGTGACTGACTTCAAATGCCTGCTTCAAAGACCGTGTGGTGACGGTAGTAAGAATACATTTCTCACCACTTCAACTCCTGCGGGTGTCGTAAGAGTCGACTAAGGGATTGAAGTGTCACTGACCATTATTCGATACAATATTGATGATGGGCAGCAGCGTCTTCATAGTGGACACATTACTGCGACCGCTTGCCCAGCATTTACCTCCTATCCGTCTATACGCATAGATAATAGGAGAGGCTTACGTCGAGTAGTGGACTATCACGGGCTGATGATGATGACTTCAAATATCAAAATTCTAACATTCAATGCAACCTTTAAAACCCCATTAAATTCCATCGCCTTCGATTCAAATAAATCGGTGCATTTAAATGTCGTTCCTTGGGGGGTTGACAAACGCCATAAAAAGTAATAAAGACGGTCATAAAAGATGCGTCGATATAAAATTGCGGCGTGAATGTATGCCCCGCTGTGAGAGGGTTGGATTGTCACGGAAGACTGTACTACGATCTTTTCTTCTTATTTAAGAGGAAATGCCTTCCTTTTTCCATACAGTATAAGGTGAAAGTACTAGTATCCGACGCTGTACCAATACTCGTCATCATAGCTTGAGTTGCCATCGATAAGATAAAATCAACCATTAGGACATTTAAACAATGATAACTGCATGTGCCTTTAATGCATTCATATCACAACTTTGAAATAATTAGCTTATATTTAAATTATTTGCATAATTTTAAGACAGTCTGACGTTTATTAGGACTGAGCGTTAATATTTTCAATGTCTCAATATGTGACATTCAAACTTGTACCTACTGAAGTGCCATCTATTGGAACTAAAGCACCTGACGCTTACTCGTACAACGGAGTTGACTAAGAAAATTTGCAATATTGAGAAATTTTGATATTGTCACTCTATAAAATAAATACTATTTAACAAAACTAACAAACTCCTCTCCCAAAACACATGACAATACTTTATGTAGATTTATATATGAGCAAAATATCGTGATTCAAATAAATATTCTCTGTTGACATGTTGCGCACTAGTACTTCCACCTTACCAATTGTCAGTAGAATCTTAAAAAAATTAAACAAATATGGCCGACTTTCCATAGCATTCGTCTTTGACACATATCTTGAACACATTCTCGTATTTTTACATGAGTTTAATCAATACTGTCAGAAAGTTGCGTGTTCTAATCACGTCAGGATGACCATATTATTATATTAAACCTGGAATGCTGCAAGATGTTGCCGTAGTAAAACATCCTAGTTTAAATTGAAGACAATAGAATTCCTTGTTCTTCTTGTACAATTATTGAATGAATGACATAAGTAATGTAAGAAAACAGCAATGTCAAGTTTTTGGATTTGGATATGAAACATAGGCAAAAATAAAGTAAATAAAAATCCACGTAGGATCGTTGATAATAATAAATACTTATCAATAATATTAACGGAAAATGTATGTGAACTCAAGGTTCGTAATATTGGTTTTATTACGAACCTTCTTGTGTTCTAAATGTGTGTGATTAAGGAATAATGCAAGTTTTTAGGTTTGTTTACATTTTTTTTAATGCTACTGACGATCGGTATAGGTACCCAGGGTGATTAGCCAATTTGCCAATCGCTAGCGCTTAATCGTCAATCGTAAACGAAAGGCAGCTGTTTTTGTCGCACTAATATGCAAGAGTGACAGAGAGGGAAAACTACGATACGCTACCAAGCGCTAGCGATTGGCGACTTGGCCAAGCATCCTGATTCCTCCTTGGATACGGATCGCACAGTGCAGTGGGCCTAACAATGCTGTACCTTCCGGTACATCATGGTTAGGCCCACAAGGTGGACTGATAATCATTAGCACTTATTGTGGCAATCTTGAGAGGAGGGGAGGCTTTATGTCCAGCAGTGGACGTTTTTCATGATGATGATGGCGTTACTGCGTTTGTTACGAGATATATTTTATTCATATCAATATATTATAATGAACGGTGCTTTTTGGCAGTTTAATTTGCTCATAACTCAAACAAGAAAAACGAACCGAATATTTTCGCCTAAAAATATGATCGGCAATCTAACCGATATTTGTTACACCCATTTTAATTTAAAAGTTTGTTAATCTAAGTATAAAAACCACAAAGGGAGTGGATCAAAACGATGAAAAATTATTGAAAGGGGGTTGATTCAAAGAGGGGGAGGCGGCATCGACGGGTATACGAAATACCAAGTTACCTTTTCCGCTAATAATCAAACTTATCTCCTTATTACAAAGACATTACGGTTTAAATTGAAGGGAGTGTGTGAAAATTAGCTGCATAATTATGTTTGACATTCCTTTGAGGAGGTTTGTAATAATCGTGATTTTTTAATCAAATTTGGTCTGTAGAAGGGAAGAGAAGGCTATATTTTTTCATTATTTAATTTTGGTCGCTCGCGGCTTGCTACTCCTTCAAGGGACAGGCGGTTGTTTGAAGCGTTTTTTGGATGTTTAAACATGGCCGCATGTTACACCGTCAAATCGCAAAACCTCATAAGTATACCGTATTTCGAACCTCATATATCTTTATATTGTGTTTTTCTTTAATATTAATTTATCAGTTAAGTTATAGTATTTACCCTATTTTATGTACCTAACTTTAACTCTGCATTTATCGCACCGCCAACATATTTTCTGCTTTGCCCGAAGGTTTACTGGTAGAGAATACCTTGTAGCATTAAGTCCGCCTTTTTTACAATCGTATTTTTCTTTTTGTGCAATAAAGATTAAATAAATAAATAAATATGATAGTACTAACATATAATATTCTTTCAAATTGACATATAGGTAGAAAAATCGTAATTATTGCCAATAAGTGAGTATTAGTACGTATTTATGTATGTACTAACGTGAGACTCGAACATATTTATTAATATTTTGTTTGGCCGTGTGGTGACGGCAGTAAGAATACATTGTCACCACCCCAACTCCTCCTGCGGGTGTCGTAAGAGTCGACTAAGGGATTGAAGTGTCGCTGACCATTATTTGATAAAAGATTGACGATGGGCAGCAGCGTCATCATAGTGGACACATTACTGCGATCGCCAATCCGCGTGCCCAGCGTGGCGATTATGGGCATTTACCTTCTAATGCGTCTATACGCATAGGAGAAGCCTACGTCCAGCAGTGGACTATCATAGGCTGATGATGATGTATGATTAATTGTTTACTACGCGGTTTCTATCGTATCGTCGTTTTCCCTCTCTGTCACTCTTTCATATTAGTGCGACAAAGACAGTTAGCTGCCTTTCGTTTACGATTGACGATGAAACGCTACGCTAACGTCAAAATGATACGTAGAAATACGTCGTTACAATGTGATTTATAAAATCACTTTGATATTTATATAGTTCCCTTTTCCACATAGTGCCTTATTAATGGATTAGATAAATTCATTTGAACGTGACATTAAAAGAAAACATATTTAAAGTAAAGAGCCGTATATAATACTTCCTCTTCATGCCATATCCCTAATAACAACGCCGGAAGTGTTTCCATGAAGCTAATACAATATCAGTAAAATAGTGGCCATGGCAAAAAATACTTCCACTGAATCACTGATCATAAATCCAAGGATTGAGCTTATTTTCAGAAACGATATTAGAAACTACGACACTTTTTTGGGGTGGGCCTATTTACAGCAATGAACAGAGTAAAATTTTAATGGTAAACGGTGTGATAAGCAGCCACTTCGAACAGTTCAATTTCGCGGTTAATATGGCAGATCATCTGATAGAACGTGTGTTTTGATTACAATTATATTTCGGTTCTGAGCTCTTTTGTTATTGTTCCATTTTGTTTGTTCCAATTAATTTTTACAATTGTTTAGGAATTGGATTATGATGGCGATTTTGTTAATGAGTGTTTATTTCATGGTGGAAGTTGAGGAAAATAATATATTTTCAATACAGATGACGCTTTTTTTTTTTGGCGTGTGGTGACGGCAGTAAGAATACATTTGTTACCACCCCAACACTTCCCGCGGGAGTCGTAAGAGTCGACTAAGGGATTGAAGTGTCTGTCACTGACCATTCTTTGATTTAATTTGATGTACTGAAAAACGTTGTACGATACACGTGCGATAACGAAATTCGTATCTCGTGTCGATTTAAAGCATTCTCTTGTAGCGTAATGTACTATTTTATACTGCGTTACAATCCTTGAGCTGTTAGAAAAATCTTCGGTTTTTTACCTGTCTCGCTCGCTCTTTTTGCATATCTAACTATGTGAGGGGAACGAGACAGGTATAGAACCGAAGTTTTTTTAACAGGTCACGGACAGTATGTTAGTGTAGTTTGATCAAGGAGTTGTGACCTAAATAATACCTACACGTAAAGTGTATTTTTACCTATTTAAGTCTATCATCATCATCATCATCATTTATTTAAGAGCTTGGCTCTTGTTGGTGGAGTAATTTCCATTCTATTCTATTATCTGCCTTTTCCTTCAGCTCTCTATACGTTTCAACTTCTATAAATAAATAATTTAAAATGTGCCTCCCTTTTTAGTGACCGAACCATTACATCCGAAAAGCTTATATGCATAATAACTTAATAGGAGAAGCCTAGGTCTTAACCCCTTACCGCATGAATAAAAAATAAATTGTTGAAATTTTAGCTCTAATGGCAATTAATAGAGTTCAATTTTATAGCGGCCATATATGGCTTCTAAGCGGTAAGGGGTTAAAGGTTTAGCAGTGGGCTGAGAGTTTGATGATGTCATGTGTTTTAGTGTTAATAATAAATATCTTGAGATATCTCATACAAATCGATCTAGTCCCACGGTAAGCTCAATTAAGGCTTGTGATGTGGGTACCAGGCGAAGATATGTATAATATATGTACCTATAGATACTTAAAGACATAAACAGGCATGACCAAGGAACAAATATTTGTGACAAATAAATACACGAATAATGCCCTCGTCCGGATTCAAACCCGAAACCTCCAGCTTCGTAGGCAGGGTCACTACCAACTAGGCTACGTAGGCTGACAATAAAAAAAAAAACTACCTATTGGAAATGACAATTACTTATTGGGAACAAATATTTGTGACAAATAAATACACGATTAATGCCCTCGTCCGGATTCAAACCCGAAACCTCCAGCTTTGTAGGCAGGGTCACTACCAACTAGGCTACGTAGGCTGACAATAAAAAAAAAGATTAGAAATGACAATTACTTATTGGGCTGTATCGGGTATTGTCTACGATATTGCTTGCTACTTAAAAACACAAACCAAAATATTTAATAAAATATGATTTGTTCTACAAAATCTTGCAATACCGTCATATTACCGATAATGTCTCTTTCCCCCGAATAAACCGTACCTTTGCAAACATAATATTTCCCCGAATGCCTTTTGGACATTGTCCAGCGTTCTCCATTAGGTGTAATTTACTTTATTTGTCTTCCTTGCCAATACATATTTATTTATTACGAGGTAGGGAGGGTGTGTTTTGTATTGTGTTATAAATGTTATAATAATACGAAATGGTGACCATCATGTAAATGTATTACCTTTGCTTTTGCCGCCCAAAATTTACTAGTGAATTTTGAATAGTGTAAGAAATAGAATAGAATTTATTTTGTTGGAGAAGATCATTTAATAGGTCCCCGGGAGACAGGAGGCTATCAAAAGCGTGAGATAATCTAGTTTTTTAGTACAGATGCTGCCTTTTTTACGCACTAGTGCGAGAAGTGGCTCATTTTACGTTAGGTCCAAAACTTCGGAGGGCCATCTGTACGACAAAACGTCGTACGAGACACGTGGAAAAAGAAAATTCGTTACTTGTGTCGATTAAAAAACACTCCTTTCGGTCGTGTTTTAAAACATCGCCACTCGTTTCGAATTTCATGTTTTTCGCACTTGTGTCCTAATGTACTATTTTAATGACTTTCTTTTGCCGCATTAGTTATTCAGGAAATAAAAGTAAAGGATTATATCGTCTACGAGTATATTAATTATTTAATTAAATCCTGAACTTTCGAACACTTTACAGAGTTGGCAGTGGTCTACAGGTAGTTAACATAATATATACGATATGCGTAAGCATACACTAGCTGGAGTGGCCGAGTGGTTTAATCATCAGCCGCGAAAGCTGGGGACGTGGGTTTAAATCCCACTTCCAGCGTTTGTTAAACTTCGGTATTTTTCCTTTGGTATAACATCTTACGGCGCCGAAACGTGATCCTTCACCATCGGTCTCATCTCTAAACTCAGAGTCGCTCAAAGAGCTATGAAGAGAGCTATGTTCAGAGTTTCTCTGCGTGATCGAATCAGAAATGAGGAGCTCCGTAGGCGAACTAAAGTTACTGACATAGCCCTCCGGATTAGTAAGCTGAAGTGGCAATGGCCAGGCCACATTGCACGCAGAGCAGATGGTCGATGGGGTCGAAAAGTGCTCGAGTGGAGACCACGGCTAGGCAAACGCAGCGTAGGACATCCACCCACAAGATGGACAGACGACCTTATGAAGGTCGCCGGGACACGCTGGATGCAGGTCGCATCTAACCGGTACATGTGGAGATCCAGAGGGGAGGCCTATGTTCAGCAGTGGTCATCTTATGGCTGAGATGATGATGATAATGATGATGACATTTAATATTCGAAAACGAAATAATAAAATCATCATTATTTTGATATCATTTTTATGTAACTGTTAGTTTTGATATAAATTAAAGTCTTAATACATTTTTTATTCATGACCAAGTGTTTTTTTCTTGTAATTTCATCTAGTACTGTAAAAAGTAACAAGTCAAGACAAGTCTAGGGACTCTTAACTTGTTTCATTCTTTAGTTCTCAAGTTCCTGTGACCACCTTCCTACTTCATCATCAGACCAGGTCTAAGATATCATTATAATTATATTGCAATGCCATTCCCATTCAAAATGTTATCCAAATGCATCAAAATTAACTCGCAAGTTCTGATGAACAACAAATATCGGCACAGGTAACTAAATAAAACCTTGTTACAACAACAAGCCACTTCTCAAATCCCAAAAGACACTGCCAACCTAAAAAAACCACTCTGCAAATTTGAATTCCAAATTTAAAAACCGAACACCGCGTAAAACAACCATCGATAGCAAATCCGCTAAAAAAACCGTTAAAAATTCCACCTTTTCAATTACCGAACAAGAATAACGGGCGCTCGATGCAAATGCCCGATGTCCGATGTCCCGGGACCGGGGAATCCCGCTATTGATAGGTTAGGGGCGCTTTAAAGGTTTTTTTTTTATGTTTTATGGAACGATTTTTCAGTTGGTTGGAATGGATGTTTAGTCCACTTGTTTATGATACGATATTACACTGAAAGCAATGTTTGTTTTTAAGGTTAAATAGTATTTTACTATTGATCGATTTGGTGCTTACATATAAATTGGAATTTCAAACACTATTAAGTGGGTCAAAATTCTTTTCGTTGTCTTATTTTGTGTCCCGAAAAAACGTGACGCAGTGGTGATTTTTGTTCTCAATTTCTGATGTGTCGATTAAAATCTAACGTGAAAAAGAAATTAAATAAAAGTGCACCGATTTTTTTTTAAACACAGAATCGAAACAGCAACTACAAGCGTGACAGAGTGGTATGAACTAAGATAACGAAAAAAATGTTGACCCAATTGCCTCTCAAAAAACCGGCGTTGGAGCTTTAGATAGCTCTTATTTGTTTATTTTTTTTTTAATGTCAGTAATAAGTTCGTATCTTTTGAAAATATATTTTGAAACAGTGTTTTTGAATAGCTAAACGACGTGTGTGATTCCAGTGATGTCATTTTATGTAACGGTTGACGTTTTAAAAAATTTAAGTTCACTATGTCGTGAATTGATGGCAAGAGACATAAGTGAGCGGATTCATTAACTTGGGTCGTTTACAATTGAAAAGTACAGTCAAGTTAGGTGTAAACCGGTAATTGTACAATTGTATACATATTTATGAATTCGGCTATACCACATTTGCGTATTGTAATGATTCTCACATATTTTTAACATAGAACAGTTACATTCAATAAATGGTTGAAAGTAGAGCCACCTCCCCGATCGAACTCCGAACAAAGTTCGAACACCGCTATAGATTCACCGAAGCCATCGAAACGTGTGGGCTCAAAGTGGTCCCTTTACACTCTTCTGTCCCTCTCAATTTCGCAGTAGATCGTATAGCACCGTCACTCTCGGCGCTGCTATAAAGATATCGAATGTTCGATGCAACAGGTCGTATTGACGGGATCAGGGTTGGCGACTGATCGGTTTTTTAGTTTTTCGCTAAAATAATATTTGAACGATGAATTTTCACATACACTTTAAGACTGGTGATTTTGTATTATAAATATAATTAGATGGTTAAAACCAGTGCTTGATAATGGAGACGTAGACTCTTCGAAAGATGTCACCCGTAGGTACCTAGTAACTAAATACACGTGAGTTTAACCGTTTAATTATATTTATAGTTATTATGTCTCAGGAATCAGATATTCAATGTTTTTTTTTTAAATGTTGCAAAACGATGTATTGCCATCTCTCAGCGACACTAGTAGGTAAGTATAGTTTGTTCTGATGATGAAATAATCTTCCCAGAGCACCTGATCCATTTTGTTTTCGATTAGGATGCTGCTCGTTCCATAACCACATCAACACATTTTTTAAGAGTTGACAACCTGCTTGGACCATTGAAATTGCTTGAATTCATACGTTAGTATGTCTAAAAGCAAACTACCGGAATGATATTGAATAGCTAACATAGCCCTATGGTCTACTCATATACCTACCTACATGTACTTTGATAATATTTTCAAAAACGTACACTTTTAATTACCAACAGTAAACCCAATTAGTAAAAACAAAATCAAAATGTACAAGCTTAGGTTGTAACAACCCTAAAAGAACTTATCGTTTTTCAGCGCACGGTCCCGTTCAGGAATGTTATTGATAACAGGTGTGCGGATCGGAAAGCATAGGATATATTGGCCCGGGTCGGGACGGGCCGTGTGGCTGCGCGGTTATCGGGTATACGGAGTGATTGGCAAGGTTAAGTAGTGTTGGGAGAGGTCAGGTTTTGGATGGGTGACCGTAAAAAAATGCAAAAAGTTAACTTATGATTGCAAAATTATCTCAGAGGCTTATTCAGAGCATAATATTGTCTACAGATAAAATTAACCCTCTTCAATAGTTGCTGTCGCCATTCTGCGCGGCAATGCTGCCAGCGTTATGGGAACTTTATTTATTTAACCTTTATTGCACAAAAGAAAATAACTTGACATACAAAAGGCGGACTTAATGCCATAAGGCATTCTCTACCAGTCAACCAGACCCACATCACAAGCCTTCATTGAGCTTACCGTGGGGCTAGGTCGATTTGTGTAAGATGAGATATTTATTTATATATTCATGTAGGTATATGATTTATACTATATCGGCCTTAAGTCTAATATGCTCAGAATCACGCTAAATGACGAAATGTGGAATGTTGGAAGGCGGACCTGCTAACACCGGGATAACGCTAGGTAGAAGAACAAGAATATTATTTATACTACGTTCAAGCCTATTATCATATTATTTCTGATACGGCAAAAGATACCAGACGGTCGGAAATATGTAACGAATTATATCTAAGAACACGATTGCTATGGTAACCGGAACATTGGCAGAGCGTATCCAAACTTAGCAAGAAACCATCGATTTATTTCAATGTAGCATTATGCTATTCATTATATTGCCGGTAACATTACTACAGTATAAAGTTTTGCAGTACATTTACCATTCAGCCGTTGATATTTTGTGAGCTCTCAAGGACAATAGTTGTTAATTTTTAAATGGATATACAGGGTGATTTTTTCTGATCTGGCCTGCTACCGCGAAAATCGAAATTCGTATATTTCGAGGATTTTTCTCTGTCACTTCACCGAAGGCGTCATTAGAGTGAGAGAGACAAATCCTCGAAATTTGCGGATTTCGAAGTTTGTGGTGAGGTCGCTGGTACAGAGAAAAGTATCCAATCACACACCAAGGTCTCACAGTCGTTGACAGTTATTTTTTTCTTTGCTCTGCGCATTAAGTCTTCATCTTACAGCAACAATAGCTGCCTTTCGTAACTTGAAACATATATTTTTTGCATATATTTTGTCTCCATAAATTTATATCCAGAAGTAAGTGACATAAAATAAAAAATCTTGGCAAGTGTATCTCAAATCACGCATAAGTAAAGAATATTAACATAATATATTGTAAAAAATAGTTAAACGTTTTCAAATTAAGCATTTCTTAACGTTTTTTTTTTCGTCGGTTAGAACCCAGAGTCTATTTAAATATGTTTGAGTCTCACGTTAGTTATAATTCTAAAACCCAGAGTGCGATAAAAATACTGATGATTACAAAGGGAAGGGCCTACGTGTTCACACTTGTACCTGATCACAGGCGCGATCAGGTACAGGTCCAAGGGGCGGGGGTACTTAGGTATGCCTAGGTAACTGTTTTAAGCATAAAATACTTTCCTATCATAGGTCAATGCCCCTCATGAACGAAGTCCTGGATCAGCGTCTGCTTGATCAGGACAAATAGGACACTATACTGCTATAAGTATATTGCGACAAATCATAACGTTCCATACTCTCCCGCCAATCAGCGATTGTACACGGACTATCGATGTTGCTGTTTAGCAAATTGTTATGTTCCCTTATAACGCACTTTACCCTATGGCTGGAGGCGATGTTTATTAATACATTTTGTATTGAAAGTGCCCAGTTATCTACAAATATAAGTTATTTACCAGTTGGTAGTGACCCTGCCTACGAAGCTAGAGGTTCCGGGTTCGAATCCCGGCGAGAGCATTATTTGTGTATTTATTTATCACAAATATTTGTTTCTTGGTCATGGTTGTCTATGTATTTAAGTATCTATATGTATCTATCTATTATATATATCGTCGCCTGGTACCCACATCACAAGCCCTAATTGAGATTACTGTGGGACCAAGTCGATTTGTGTAAAAATGTCCTAAAATATTTACTTATTTATTTGGTAGCAAAAAAGCATATCATTATTGATATACACTACAGGGTGTTACACGGGCCACTGAAAACTTTGAACGGGGTAATTTAGTAGGCTATACTGAAGAACTTTTACTATGGGGCCAATCACGAAGTCTAAAAAAAATGTTTTTTTCATCAATTTTGACCGATCGATCACGACATTTTGTATGAAAGAGCCAAAAGTTTTGAGATTTCTGGGTTAGCTCCATAGTAAAAGTTGTTCAGTATAACCTACCAAAAAACCCCGTTCAAGGGTTTCAGTAGCTCGTGTAACACATTCGTGTATTCGATTCAAAAGCTAATTTTAAAAGTAATTAACTCTCTAAGAAAAGTTAATTGAGAAGAAATGTACTTCAAAATGAATCGTTAATTTGCACTTGACAATTACAGATCGCAGCCACTCGCAACGTTTGACAACTAATCAGTACACGCGTAACATTGATCGTTCGAAGGAAATAAAATGAATTGTATGGTCAATTTAATTATTTGTCAAATGTTAATACTTGAAAACTACTTGCTACTTGCTAGTAATGCGTAGGTATTATTACCCATTTTCGTAAAATCCCGGGTCATGGAAACACACTGTATACCTATTTGTGGGCAAGGCTCTATGTGTCACACAGCTTCCGATATATCTATAGGTCCGTTAAGGACTATCTGGCCCCGCTGTAACAATGCTATAGGAAATTGTGCGCGCAGATTTGCGAGCGGGCCACTGCCTTCGCAAAACTCGTGGCTTAATGTGGATATGCCACTCACTTTATTGTAAATTGTTTAACTTTGTTCCCTTGTAAAATAGAGTGTCAACTTGTGGCTAATTACTAAGAGTCAGTGACGAAGTGTATATCCAGATATAAATATACCACAGAATTAGATTTGGATAGAAGAAACAAGTTCATTCATTTGTATGGCGGCCGAGCGCGTCAGATTTTGTACAGAAGTTGTTACTTGCGTATGATTTTAAATATGTCTCAGGCCCTTGAGTATTCATGTTTTTTTGTGTTGTTGCAATTAATATTACTTAAGGAGGCATTATTAATGTTTTTGTTCACTTCAACTTACAAAATTTGACGCCCGAAAGCTGCAAGCTGCGATTAAAGACGGACAACTCAGTAGATTTTACTGAGTACATTTGACACGCTAAGTAGATACGTTTGCTTGATCTATGGTATAAATGACATCAGTGAAATATACATAAATGAAAAATATAAATATTTTTGACCATCTTACACAAATTGATCTTAATTCCCACAGTAAGCTCAATTAAGGCTTGTGATGTGGGTACCAAGCGATGATAGATAGATACTTAAATACAAAGACATTACACATCCACTAACAGGGAACAAATATTTGCGATAAACAAATAATGCCTTCGCCGGGATTCGAGCCCGGAACCTCCAGCTTCGTAGTCACGGTCACTAGGCCTGACAATACACAGGGTACACGTTGGTTACTATTTTACAATATCAATACTATTTTTATTACAATTGGTTAACCAAGCAGACTGGATACGATGTGACCTAATGCAGCGTGTCAAAATTATCATCAAAACAACATGAAAAGATATTAATATACACCTTTGGACCACCGAGAAAAAGTTTAGCAACACAATCAAGTATGGCAAGAAACTTCATCGTCAGCTTATAATAGTCCACTGCTGGATGTAGGCGCTTCTCCTATTAACTATGCGTATATTTATTTATTTAAATAGTCGCATTAGGAGGTAAATGCCCACTGAGTAATGTGTCCACTATGATGACGCTGCTGCCCATCATCAATCTTTTATCAAATAATGGTAAGTGATCAATGGATGGTGACAAATATGTATTCTTACTGCCGTCACCACGCGGCCGATGAAGGAAGTTAACACATCAAATGGTTTTGAAACAAGTTAAATAATGTACTAGATAGCAATCACAATTCGTTATGTTTATAAGTTAAGTAACACCATTAAAGTGTTAGAAACTTCGGTAAAGTTCAAGACTTAAAACTTTTAAGAGTCTGTAAAGAGATTCTTTAAAACGGATTCTTTGAAATAAAAAGGAAATACAGTGATTTATATTGTTTTTGATTCATTAAGTACCTAGTTTGGATTTATATATGCATTTTTCAATAAAAAGATACTGCAAGATTGTTTACCTTTTTTTAAACATCAAACCAAACAGAGTATATTTGGTGGTCCCGCTAGGAAATCGTATAGTTTCAAGTCTTATCCACACTAAGCCAACACGAAATCCAAAACACTGGAGCAGCACTCGGCACTATTGAATATCGGACAAAGAGCTCTAATTGTTGAGCTGCAGTCTAATTTCAGCGAAATATGGCCGACTGCGGCTGCTAAATTACTGCCTGGCCGTATGTTTGATTTTACTCTGGTGCCCATAGATTTAGTAAATTCCTTCTCCAGTTTAACCCACGCAGCTCATAGTGCATCCTCGTTGTTTAAAAAATAAGTAAAAAAGTTTTATGTTAAACGGTCTTAATTTGCACCAAAAACTAGAAAACAAAAATTAGTTACAGATAAATGATACTTTCTGTACATTACTCACGTGGAACTATTATCACTGTAGTCTCCCCGAGTCAGATGCTAAAAGCCACGTTTAGCCTCTATAAGTATGTCAGTGGATTAAGCGTTTAATTGGAAACTTTTACCAAACCGAAATAAAAACGTGGAGCGTACGCAATTCCGATTAAGGCACTATAGATATTTAAGAACATACATAGAAAGTCAAGACAGCAATAGTGTAATAAATTTAAGCTATTTTCCTCTGTAGAAGTGTTAGAACAGATGGATTATTAAATGCAAAATTAAAGCTACAATAACATATTTTGAGCTTGTGGGTGAATATCTGAGCGTTTCAACTGCCTAATTTTGGTGACATAATTTTTGACGACGTTTCTATTCGTTACAATATGCTATTTTGCCATTTGAAGGAGGCAAAGCTGGCATCGTGCATGTTGTACCCCTGAAAAAGTGGTAACGAAGCTTATATTGAAGAAATCAGTATGAGGTTACTTTTTATTCATAACTACTTTAATTATAAATAAGTTGTCATAACATAATAGTACCTAAAGGTCAAACTACCCAAAAACAATAAAATCGGGCGACTGTTCATTGTATTTCTTAATGTCAAAAAGGATCGTATTTTCAAATTTTGATTTTCTCTTTCAAATTTTAATGAAAAACAAATCTGCAATTTTCACACTGCAGTAAAAAAAGATGGCTTTTATTTTAGGCTGAGCACCATACTTAAAATACTTAAATATAATTATAACCTTGTAAATTAAGAGCAATTAAGAGTGTTAGCGACACGACGTCGCGACCAATGAACGCCTAGAAATAAGATAAATCATGTAAATAAATGATCCTCACGTAATTAAGTTAGATATAAGTGATCAGTAATGTATAAGCAATTTCATGAACGCAAATGTATGAACCGAACCTAGAAGTCGCCTATTGGCTGATATTAATCGCCTGAACTTAGCGTATAAGATTTAAAATGTCGCATTTTGTACTATGTATGAACCATTCGATACCTCGCCAGAACTTAATTTACGTAAGAAATGTAACTGTATAACCCGTTAAATATAGGTCAGTTACCTATTCAAATGATACAATGGACCCTTGGGTCAATAACCCAACGCAATGTTTAAAATAAAGGTTTTAACCCGAAACATTGCAGGTAAACTGAGAACAATAGAGCCAGTCGAACGCCTATTGTTTAGAATGTAAACAACTCCGCATGTGTTTTTGTTGTAAACGTTGGATAACCACGTGTAGTATTTATTTACAAACAATAATTGTAAACATTACGGCATGGATTGATTAAAATTAGGTAAATGTGATTAGAACTTAGCGAAAGTAGGCTAGTATAAATCGAACAATGTGAAGTCCACCAATCAACGCGCAGCATTTACGGACCAGTAGAATTAGTGAACGGAACAGACTTAGATTTCATGAAACAGAAATACGCTGCCTTTTGATTGGTCGACATGTTTTTACGATTGGCTGAAAATCACAGCCAGTGATGTATATATACGCGACGCGTTTTGTATGGAGCAGTGTCAAGCTGACCTCCACCAAGAGAGGAACAATAAAAAAGGAAGAAAAATGGATCCTGCCTATTAATCAGAAAAGCCCTCCTGCCGCTCCAGCCCTCCTCATCAGTAGATCCGGCCTACGTGTATCCGAGCTCTGCCAACTGGAGCTGCCGATAGGAAATGCTGGGTACGCTGTACTCAACATTTTTGGTCCTTCGAGCGTCGGATAGCGAACCAGTCCGAACCTTCGCGAGCAACGTCAACTACTTCGGACCGAACTACGGATGGTTGACCCAGCGGATACACGCAGCGACCGATCTACTGAAACTCCGCATCGTGTTCCCGGACCCCTCAGACTGAACCTGAGACATCGACTGCGTGCACGAACCCGGAACCTTAGCACCGCAGCGATGACGGGAAGAAGAATCACGACGAGATCAATGTCGTCGATTCACGACGATGAAGAACGAAGACGCTTTCTAGCGGCTGGAGCGGAGGCCGCCGAAATGAAGCGAGCCAGAGCCTCGCGCACCGAGGACGAACTCAGTAACACTGACACCAGTGAGGCCGGCGACGCACGTGGGCATATGGAGGGGAGCGAGCCATTAGCCCCGCCCACATCGCAACCGGCCGACGGGGGAACGCTTACACTCGAGCGAGCGCTAGATCATGCGCGCACAGTTAGTCGCCCGGCGCCCACGGCGCTGGACACACGTGCCGCAAGCGCTATAGCGCCAACGAGCGCGCCGAACGACGACTCCGTACGAACTTATACGGAACGGGAACTTCGCGAGGATGATCGGACACGACAAGTATCCTTCGCACCTCACCGAACAATAGAACCATGGAACAAAGGCATTGAACTTATGCAACAATTACGGGGAAAACAAAGAAGACTTCTAAGCGAAGCGGAAGCATTGAACAAAAAACTCGAAGCGTTGCGGCTGGGGATCGAGGCCGCGGAACCTGAGGCGCTTACGAGGAATTATGAACCTGAGGATTGGGCGTACGAGACACGCGAGCCGGCATCGAAACGTCGAGCACCGAACCTTGAACCACGCTCGATGTTCGAGACTCCGAGAACGAGGAGGCCTGCTGAGCGATCGCCGAGCCCCGAACTAGAGAGGACCCGCGAACGGAAAAGGTCACTCTCGCCTGAACCCGAACGAGCCTATGAACGTGAAAGGCCGTTCACCCCCGAACCGAAGACCTCCGCGAGAAGGAGGCAACAGTACTCGCGTTCGCCGAGTCCGGATGCGAGAACTCCAAGAACGCACATCTCGACACAGGAGAGCATCGCCGCCAGTATGTTCGAGATATTTGAAAAAATGCAGAGGGCTGCGAGACCTGCACCGAAAGAAATATACGAATTACCTGCTTTCTATGGTAATGTCAGCGAGTGGCGCAGTTTTTATAACACATACAACGAGACAGCGACAAGATACAAGTTTACCGAGTACGAGAACGTAGCGAGACTGCGAGTGGCGCTGAAAGGAGAAGCCAAGGCTTGCGTCCAGCACGTCCTGGCTACAGCTACTCGTCCAGACCTCATCATGCGCATATTGAAGAAACAGTACGGAAGGAGCGAAGTACTACTCGACCAAGCACTAGAAGACCTGCGTCGGCTGCCTACCGTCGGGCCGACAGCGCATGACCTAAATAACTTCGCAATCAAGATCGCAAACATAGTATCTACAGTTATGGACATCGACCGCCGCCACTACGCCGATAATCCCATGCTAATAAGGGAAATCACCGACCGCCTGAGCCCCCATCTACGAAGCCGATGGTGTGACTACGCCCGCGCACACCGCTACTCAGACGAAGCTGAAATAATCCAGCTGTCGGACTTCCTGATGTACGAGAGCGAGCAGGAAATGAAATACTCGCACGCCAGAGCCCCTCTAACATCGCGACGGACTGCTACCGCGACATCGAACGCCGTGTCAGCGCAGGCGCGGTATGAGCGCAACACGAACCGACCGGTTGCCCGCCCTGCTCTGTCCCAGTCGCGCTCGTCGCAGCCGTTGTCCTCGAAAGTGGTATATACCACGAACGCCACCACGAAGAACCCGCGCGCAATCTGCTTATATTGCGGAGGAACCCATGGAACGACAGATTGCCGCAAATTAGCTGCCCAACCCGTCGGAGCGAGATGGGACTGGGCGCGACTGAACAGGGTGTGTTTTCGCTGCCTCAACGACAAACATCAGCGCCAGTACTGCCGAGCGAAGAGATGCGACGTACCAGGCTGTCCGCATCCCCATCATCGCTTGCTACACGCGGATAAGCAAGAAATACAGACCGAAGCCGCAGTACATCTCACTACGACCGCGCCGGTGTACTCTATAGGAGAGAGGACAGGCCACGCCCCCACCACGCGCGCGCCGCGCGCCACGCAGGCCGAGATAACACAGGCACCGAACGAGCAGAATGATTCAGATACCGCTCGCATATACGTTACCTCGGGGATCGAACCTGCTAATGTGCTACTTAAAGTACTGCCCGTCACCGTGAGCGGCCCGGGCGGAGAAGCACACATCTTCGCGATGTTGGACGACGCCTCGACACTGAGCCTTATCGAGGAGGACATCGCCGAACAGATCGGATTGTCTGGCCCTGTTTCACCGCTATGCGTGCGCGGTATAGGCGATATCGCGCACCGAACGAACACAGCTACCGTTAAGGCGAAGATACGGTCAGCGCGAGGCGGAACAGGCTACGACATCACGCTGCGAACAGTACGCGGAATCGGACTACGCAGCCAGATCATAAACAAAGCCGATATGATCAAGTACGAACATCTCAAGGACCTCGCCGATGAATGCTACACTACGGGAGTACCGCAAATGCTCATCGGAGGCGACCACTGGCAGCTATGCATACCGCACGAGATAAGGATGGCAGGCGAACTCGATCCCGCCGCCATACGCTGCCGCTTGGGATGGTGTTTCTTCGGATTTCGGCCGAAGATAATCAGAACGAACGAACAAGTTGTACTGCATTGTCGCGTTGAACAAGATTAACTCGATGAACAATTAAAGAAACACTGGGCGATAGAAGCTTTGGGAGTTTCGAGCAAAGACAACGTCAAGCCCGCGGATCAACGAGCTGTCGACCTTTTCAATTCGAGCGTCGTGAAACATGAAGATCATTATGAAGTTGGACAGCTGTGGGCTACAGATGACGTCAAACTACCGGCCAGCTACACTACGGCGCATTCGCGGTTATTGAACCTTGAATCGCGAATGAGACGCGACCCGAAGTTCGCCGAAGATTACTGCAAGCAAATAAGAGCTTTAATCGAAAAGGGTTACGCCGTACGTTTGAACGAGCCGCCGGTCAGCGATCTTACCTTTTATCTACCGCATTTTCCTGTAGTTAACCTACAGAAGCAAAAAATGCGTGCTGTCTTCGATGCTGCGGCAAAATGTCAAGGGTTTTGTCTCAACGACTTCATTCTCTGCGGTCCAGACCTTCTTCAGAGCCTGCTGGGAATATTGCTGCGCTTCAGAGAGAATCCATTCGCCGTGACAGCGGACATTCAAGATATGTTCATGCGAATACATCTGAAGCACGAAGATCAAGCCAGCCAGCTATTCCTATGGAGGAATAACGAACGAGACCGCACGCCGCACATCTACAAGTTAACACGGGTGCTGTTCGGATGCGTGAGCAGCCCATGTTTAGCACATCTTGTACGTAACAAGAACGCCGAAGACAACCGAACGAGATACCCCGAGGCAGTCTATGATATCAAGAACAACCACTACATGGACGACTACGTGGCTAGCTATGAAACCGAGGAGGACTTGCATCGAACTGTCAAGCAAGTACGCGAGTCACACGCCGAGGGAGGATTCAACCTGCGAGGCTTCGCTAGCAACAATCGTCAATTGATCGAAGAACTACCGAACGAACTGAGATCAAGCGAACCTACGACGATGCTAGGCGAAAAATCTCAGAAGGTGCTAGGCATGGTGTGGGACCCTAGCACAGACACGCTTAGCTTTAACACGAAGCTACTACGCGTGCCAGAAGACATCAAGAACTGCGATCGAGCGCCAACGAAGAGACAAGTCCTATCTACAGTTATGTCTGTCTACGACCCGCTAGGACTCATCGCGCAGTATGTGATCAGCGCT
The DNA here is from genome assembly GCA_025490895.1 of Thaumatotibia leucotreta. Taxonomy (NCBI): domain Eukaryota; kingdom Metazoa; phylum Arthropoda; class Insecta; order Lepidoptera; family Tortricidae; genus Thaumatotibia; species Thaumatotibia leucotreta. The sequence continues at coordinate 25,527 of JALPQI010009775.1, read as the reverse complement.
AAGATCTTGCTACAGCGTGTCTGGGCGAAGGGCACGCACTGGGATCAAGAATTAGAACGAGAAGACACCGAAGCATTTTTTCAGTGGCTGAAAGCCCTGAAATACATCGCCGAACTAAGAATACCTCGTCAGTACGACTCGCCGAGGGATCCGACACGTCGAACGCTGCACGTTTTCTCCGACGCAAGTACCGAAGCCTACTGCGCCGTGGCCTACTGGCGCACTGAAGTCGGAAACGACGTGCACGTCAGCTTAGCCGCAAGTCGAACGCGAGTCGCACCATTAAAGATATTATCGGTGCCAAGGATGGAGCTGAGCGCTGCTTTGATCGCCGCGCGCCTCGCTCAAACTATCCTGAAAGAACAGCGCTACACTGCAGATGACATCACATACTGGACGGATTCAAAAACTACGTTGTCATGGCTACGGGATGACGCACGACAATATCGACCGTTTGTCAGTCACCGTATAGCCGAGATCGCCGAACTTACAAGCCGACAATCGTGGAGATGGTTGCCGACTAATTTCAACGTGGCGGACGATGGAACGCGCTGTAAACCGAGCCAGCGCATCACCATCGACGATCGGTGGTACCAAGGACCGGCATTTCTGCGGTTACCCGAACGAGATTGGCCACAGAACCCGAACGACGTCACCGCTACTGAAAAAGAGAACTTACCGGAACGCAAGAACATCAAGACCGCTATGACTCATGCTACACGAACAGAACGAGACCCAGCATCAGTATTACCAGACATCAACCGCTTCAGCAGTTACGAACGCCTCATTAATAGCACAGCCTATGTGTTGCTATTTATAGAAAAGCTGCGAAGTCGCGACCGAACGAAGAAATTAGAACTTGCACACATACATCGAGCGGAACATATGTGGCAACAAAATAGTCAACGACGAAGCTTTCCTGACGAACTACGAGCACTCAGCCGCGGCGAAGAAATTGATAAAAGATCGAGGTTATATCAATTAGCACCTGAAATCGACCGCGATGGTTTGTTGAAAATGAAGACTCGTCTAGGAAACGCTCCAGTTCAATACACTGCATCAAGCCCCGTTATACTTGACGGACGGGATGTGTATACGCGCTTACTGATCGCACATACACACAGGAAATCAGCGCATATACACAATGAAGCGATCGTGAACGAGCTGAGACAGAAGTACTGGATTCTGCACCTGCGACCCGTCGTAAAGTCCATCGCCCGAACTTGCGCAATCTGCATATTACGCCGAGCGACGCCACGCGTACAACCGCATGGAGATTTACCACCTGAACGAACAACGGCATACGAACGACCGTTTACCTGCGCAGCCGTGGACTATGCGGGCCCTGTATATATCACCATCGGACGCAGAAGAGAGAAGAGATGGATCGCTCTCTATACCTGTCTCACAACACGAGCGGTGCACCTGGAATCCGTGCACAGCCTCTCCGCCGACAGCGCGCTACTCGCGTTACGCCGATTCGCGGCGCGACGTGGGTGGCCCCGCGTTATGTATTCAGATAACGCAACGAACTTCAGAGCGTCGGCCATTGAACTCCAAGAAGCCCATAAGGAGTGGCTACCTATACTTCGAGCCTACGGTCTACAACAACGGATGGAATGGAAGTTCATCCCGCCTGGTAACCCATCTGCCGGAGGAGCGTGGGAGAGGATGGTACGCACCATCAAATCAGCAATGGCGTACACTCTACACACCAAGGCACCACGAGAGGAGATATTTAACACCGTATTGGCCGAAGTAGAATATATAGTGAACCAACGACCACTTACACATGTCTCAGTGGACCCGAACGCGCCTGAGACTTTAACACCGAATCACTTCTTGTTACTGCGAGCTGCCAATCTTCCTATACTGGGACCCTGTGAAGAAGATGACAACAAGAAGTGGAGAACAGCCCAAGCCCTCGCCGACCATTTCTGGTCGCGATGGGTCAAAGAAGTCTACCCGTTACTAGCACCCCGCGGTTCTTCAGCCAGCGGCGGGCGTCAGATCCAGCCGGGAGACATCGTAATAATCGCGGACCCTAACGGCCCTCGCAATACGTGGCCGAAAGGGATCGTCGTGGCTACACACCGTGGACCAGACGGCAGAACACGCTCCGCTGACGTCAAGACCCTGCATGGCGTAATGCGGCGCCCCACCTGCAAAATAGCCGTCGTGGTACCAGCCGGCGAGACGCAGAGCTGCGCTGCCCCCCAGCGCCCGACGACCGCATCAACGACGACTCCGTGATCGTGTCGCTACCCATGCAACATGGCGTCTTGCGACGGAGGAGGACTAATGTTAGCGACACGACGTCGCGACCAATGAACGCCTAGAAATAAGATAAATCATGTAAATAAATGATCCTCACGTAATTAAGTTAGATATAAGTGATCAGTAATGTATAAGCAATTTCATGAACGCAAATGTATGAACCGAACCTAGAAGTCGCCTATTGGCTGATATTAATCGCCTGAACTTAGCGTATAAGATTTAAAATGTCGCATTTTGTACTATGTATGAACCATTCGATACCTCGCCAGAACTTAATTTACGTAAGAAATGTAACTGTATAACCCGTTAAATATAGGTCAGTTACCTATTCAAATGATACAATGGACCCTTGGGTCAATAACCCAACGCAATGTTTAAAATAAAGGTTTTAACCCGAAACATTGCAGGTAAACTGAGAACAATAGAGCCAGTCGAACGCCTATTGTTTAGAATGTAAACAACTCCGCATGTGTTTTTGTTGTAAACGTTGGATAACCACGTGTAGTATTTATTTACAAACAATAATTGTAAACATTACGGCATGGATTGATTAAAATTAGGTAAATGTGATTAGAACTTAGCGAAAGTAGGCTAGTATAAATCGAACAATGTGAAGTCCACCAATCAACGCGCAGCATTTACGGACCAGTAGAATTAGTGAACGGAACAGACTTAGATTTCATGAAACAGAAATACGCTGCCTTTTGATTGGTCGACATGTTTTTACGATTGGCTGAAAATCACAGCCAGTGATGTATATATACGCGACGCGTTTTGTATGGAGCAGTGTCAAGCTGACCTCCACCAAGAGAGGAACAATAAAAAAGGAAGAAAAATGGATCCTGCCTATTAATCAGAAAAGCCCTCCTGCCGCTCCAGCCCTCCTCATCAGTAGATCCGGCCTACGTGTATCCGAGCTCTGCCAACTGGAGCTGCCGATAGGAAATGCTGGGTACGCTGTACTCAACAAAGAGCATAATAGGTATTTAATATATGAATAACAAAGACATTCTCTGACCAGGATTCGAACTCGAGAACTCCAACTTCATGCCTCTATCGACCAGGAAACAGCCCGCCAAAACTATTAAGTTTCCGAACTATCCCTATCATACAAGACCCCAAAAACTTTCAAACTAATCAATCCCTTTTGACCCCTTACCTTCAATCCAATAGACCTCCAAATTGACCCTGCCCTTGACCTTGATATCGGTAAAGTTTTGAACTTTGAGGTCACTGCAAGCTTACATTAAATATGCACCTGTGAATATTTATGGGAACATAATGAAAGTATAGTTTATCTGTTTGTTTTAATATGATTTCAGTAAGAAATAACGACAAAAAAAAGAAAAACTTAAGGCGTATTTACTACTGGTACTTGTTTTCATTTGAACCTCATATCAGCCGAAAGACGTCCACTGCTGCACATAGGCCTCCCCCAAATATTGCTACAATTTCCGGTCTTGCGCCACCCGCATCCAGCGGACTCCTGCGACCTTCACCGGGTCAGCAGTCCACCTTGTGGGGGGCCTACCCACGCTGCGCTTGCCACTCGAGAACCTTTCCACCCCAAAGGCCATCGGTTCTGCGTGCCTATTTGAACCTAGTACCACACTAAGCTCAATCAATTATGGCTTGCGTTGAGGGCACTAAGAATATAATATTGACGCGACGATATGTACCTACAACAACTGAAATACCTTTGGTTTCTTTAAACCAACCATGAATAAATCACAAAAAAAAATTACACAAATAAGTGCCATCACCGGAACTCGAACCTGGGGCCTCCAGCTTCGTAGGCAGGTTCACTACCGACTGAGCTAAAGAGGCCGAAATATTATCTTCGTGTCATGCCTGATTTTGATTTATTGTTAATTAAGGCATGTAATCCAAAAATATATCACACGGAATCTTCTACAAATCTTATATGAAGCCTTATATGGGTCGCTACCAATTTCCTTCTCAGAACCGCTTTACGCTACCGCGGAACCTAATTTATGGACAATGATCAAATTACCTGTCTGTATAAATCCCATCTCACCGAAAGGGAATTACCGAACAGCAAACGTTTGGTTTACCATGCGCGCCAAATATGCCTTTACGAAAACTTTGGTCCCGCTGGGCCAATATTGGCGGACCTTGGCAAATGTTGGGTAGGATGTTGGTCACTTTGGGAAGAACTTTGGAAGCTGTTGTGCCAATGTTGGTGGGTTATGGCCAATGTGCAGTATCTTACAGGCATTTGATAAGAGGTGAAGGAGAATCGCGTTAAGGGCTTTCCTTTTGATACTGTGTTACTGATATTTATGATAATGTGATCATTAGCAAATTTAAATGAAACATCATAAATATCATAATGATTTAATTTAAAAATATAGAGCGTACATTCAGCTACTCCAAAATCAAGTCAAAACAGTAAATAATTTCTTACAAACTGATTTGTAATTATAATTGCGACATAGCTCCTGAGTAGCCTAGAATTCCAATTGATGGGGTATCAACTAGTACCTCCGACATTTGAAATGTTTATTAGTACCATTTTAATCTGTCAATCGAATTAATTGTTGATTGAAGCAAAGCGTTCGATAAAGTCGATCATAGTCTTTTAATAAATAAGCAGAGACATTGTGCATTTTGTGGATCATTGCCTTGGTTCAGTTCTTGCTCATTTAGTCGCACAAGGTATGCACACTGGATTTAGACTGCAGTCCATGATATTTATTCACATTATCTGGGTTCACGTAGGGATCGCACTTTGGTTCCTTCGTTGGTTTGGTTTTGGCTTCCTTCAACAGCCTCTCAACACCGTCCCCAAATGACGGTGCAACGACCGTCCCACCCTTGTGGGATGCGACCCGGCCACAGCTGCAGTAGCGGAAACGCGGGAGCAGCCACACATACTCCAGGAGGAGTATCGTTTGTATATTCAGTTCACGTAGGGATCGCACTTTGGACCATTGTTGTTTTTGATTGTTATTATAGTATGGTAAGTTTAACTGCAAAAAATTCATGATTTTAACAAAAACTAAATGGTATTTTATTATTACTCATCATATCAGCCGAAATACGTCCACTGCTGAACATAGGCCTCCACCAAAGATTGCCACAATGACCGATCCTGTGCTACCCGCATCCAGTGGACTCCTGCAACCATCACCAGGTCATCCTACCCACGCTGCGCCTTTCGGTACGTGGCCGCCACTCGAGAACCTACTATCAATTCATAATAACTATCAGTTCACAATGTTTTTTTTTAACTTAATCGCGTAAAAAAAATACGTCTTAAATACTCCGGGACAACGAGTGCAGCACCGTGCCTCCTCGAACATTCATTGCGTCATTTTCAAACTATTTTTATATGCATAATATATTAGGTCCCGTTTCGTTAGTAATAGTATAGTCAGCGATTGTATTATTAACCTTATCTCCACATGAAAAAACTAATTGCATGGATGCTGAAGATCTTACAATTTTAAAATATTTTACATTCCACTGCTCCCACACCAATGCCTCGTCAGTACCGGGAGGCTCGCCGAAAGTTATGCGAACTATCGCTCGATGTCCGACAAAGAAGTTAGCCACACGTCACTTAGCATAATAGTGGGATCAAGAGCATGCGCACGAGATGGATAGAAGTGACATTTTAGAAAATATAACTTAAATTTTATGAATCGTGCTGTTCATCGTTTTTCAGGTAAATTCTGTTTAAAATCACGAGTAGATTCTCAACCATATTAAATAAATAAATATCTTGGGATATCTTACTGAAATCGATCTAGCCTATATTTTAACGACAAACGGGTCTTAATCGCGTACACTTACGTTTAATTTTATCCTGACGTTTCGGGCATGACGTTACACCCGTGATCGCAGGCAGACTTATCGTTAAAATATGAGTGATAATCGTGAAAGTTTAAATCAATATATAAAATTGCTCAAAATACCTACTGAGTAGACATTATACAAAAACTAGCCAAACAAAAAAATATGCTGAAAAAATTTGAATAAAATAGTCTACTACCTAATTGTTTGTTGTATTTTGACCCCTTCTTGAGTATGGGTGAAAATTTCAGAAGAGTCGATTTTTTTGATTTTGTTATATGTTAGGGGGCCTATTTTGCGTGAAAAGCCCGACTAATATTGCTAAGAAAATAAATTAATTCCCAGTGGGGAATGAACTGCCATTTTGTAAAAGTTAGTTGTCGTGTGTAAGAATACATTTGTCACTATCCCAAATCGTGGGTATCGTAAGAGTTGACTAAGGGATGGAAGTGTCACTGAATCTGCGATCGCCAATCCGTTTACCCCGTCTTGCGATTTACCTCCTAATGCGTCCATATGCATAGTTAATAGGAGTGGCTTACGTCCAGCAGTGGACTGAGATAGGCTGATGTATAAGTTAACAAATTGTGCTCAAGAGCTTCATGAGCTTATTCCGCTATCCCCATTTTACGATCGAAATTCTAGACGCACGGCCAGGTTCCACACTTACTTGATAGATTGTTCGTACGAAGTGCTTTGCGTCTTCTTTCCTTATGCGTACTGCCAAGGAATGGAATTCCCTGCCGGCGTCTATATTTCCGAGATCATATAACCCGTTAACCTTCAAGTCAAGGGTGAATAGGCACCTTCTGGGCAAACTCACTCCATCGTAGGCCACGTCTCTGCCCTTGGCTAGTCTGTGATGAGTAAGTAAAAAAAAATAAAAAATTGCCAGGTCTATTCCTTCCTGCTTCTACCGATGCCCCGTGGCGTTGCAAGCTCAAAGGCGGTAGTACCAGACGCCAACTTACACGTTAGTATACCTAATAGGTAGGTACTAATAATGTTCATAGTTTATAGATGGCTAGCCTGGTACATACCTTGCTTGCGAAGCTGGCGGTCCCGAGTTTGAATCCCAGCAAGGTCAACGTTTCGTTTCAACGATCGATAGATACATATAGATAATATTTTCTTCTTACCGCGAGGATTACTCATGAAATAAAACTATGAAAACGGATAAACTCGCGTATATTAACTAATTTTAACTTCATTCCGACGTTTCGAACACTTTACAGGGTTCGTGGTCTGCGGATGACTGACCTGTAAAGTGTTCGAAACGTCGGAATGAAGTTAAAATTAGTTAATATACGCGAGTTTATCAGTTTTCATAGTTTTATTTCATACATATAGATACTTAAATAAATAGACAGCCATGACCAAGGAACAAATATTTGTGATATAAGTGAACGGAACTCATACAGTCTACGATAAATGATATTCAATACTGTAACTAAACTCGTATAATGAATTCCAAAAGTAATTCATTACGCCCATCTTTCATCGAAACACATCTTTAAGAACCCACAAGTACATCGTATTCAAAACAAAACATTTAAAGGTGATACAACACTTGCGCTGTACATATATTTAAACATCGTCGGTAAGATTAGGGCGCGTCTCCACTTATTCATAGCGTGCGTATCTGCGGTTGCCAACGTGGCGATTTATTTAGCACATTTTGTTTATAAATGATTTAATAGGATACTGGGAGATGGCAGAGGTGTATAGAGTGGATAATACCGCATGTGTGTGAAATTGGCGTCCTCTTTCCAGCTTAAATACATTTAATTTGCTTTTTTTATGTAGGTAAAACTTAATAACTTTTTAAATGCATGTTATTTTAATCAGGTGTATTATTATACGGTTTTGAATAAAAATGTGACCGCTGAGTGATGTAGGGTACCGGTAGTAGTTTTCTTTTTTTTACTTGCTCTTGTGTCTGACGATTTGAAAATGCTAACTAGACTTACTTGAAGAAAGAATCGTTTGATTTTGATATTATACACGTATTTAGAAAGAGCCTGCGATTCCAACATGTACTCATCACGTTACAATTTTTTGGTAATTGACAAGTTAAGTTTTTTTTAATTATTTTTAAAGATATATTTGACATAAATAAAAGTCCCACAATATTTAATTATTTTTCCTCCCAAAGCAGCGTGTTGTCGTCGGCAAATTGTGTTACAAATACATGACAAAATAAATGCAATAAAATCTTTCATTGTTTTATGGAACAACTCAAATTGTTTTATGAAATAGGTAATTTTTGATTTATAGTTTTAAGTAGTAACACTACAATGTACATTAATATACCTAAATATTAGATGCTAAAGGAAAAATACCGAAGTTTATCAACGCTGGAGGTGGGATTTGAACCCCTCGATCACTCCAGCTGGCTTTTTTAGGGTTCCCTAGGCAAAACGGCACTCTTATAGATTCCTCATGTCCTGTCTGTTCGTCCGTCTCACAGCTCGGCTGTCACAGCCGATTTATTCGGAAACTATAAATGGTACAGAAATGAAATTTGGTGTGGATATGTGTTGTATGAACCGCTACATAAACATGATACTATAAAAAAATTTGGGGTTGGGGCCCTCCATACATGTAACTAAGGGGTAGAATTTTTTCCCATGTACATAAACGTGTGGGCTGTCAATAGAAAGATATTTGAAAATTATGTCAGGTTTCTAAAACACATTTATATTTAAGCGAACCGTTTTCGAGATATCAGCTCCCCAAGTCTTAAAAATGCATATTAATAAACTCTTTCAACGATTTTTGGTTTGATTAAAATTATCTCTTATAGTTTTTGAGATAGGTTGATTTAACTGTAGTTTTTTTATGATAAATTGATAATGGTACGGAATCCTTCGCGTGCGAGTTTGACACGCACTTGGCCGGTTTTTCCTTGGTATATGAGAAAAACCCCCTATGTTATGTCTTACTTCTTCCCATTGTTATTGTCTTGTTGCGCCACACTTTAGTCAATCGTGAGGCGGTATTATCAACTCTACAGCAATCCCACATACTCGGCGCTAAGACCTCGCGCGCTCGTGTTCGCCCCCTGTGTATTGTAAGCGAACGATTTTTGACAGTATTTCATTGTTGTTTGTTTAATTTTGTTACATTCGTTTCATACAACTCGGCGCCTTAAGAAAAAAATATTTTTTACATATGTATAACTAGACATTTTCTTATTTGCGCATAACTAATGTTCTTGTTGTTGTATCCTGGTCATTTTTTCCGCAACTCGACATCAAACGTGCCTATTTTGCGTGGTCCCAACGCTGGCCCAGTACTTGTAAGAGACTTCACAAACACCCTTGAATTTCTACGTAGGTGTATACAATTTTTCTTGCGAAGTTTTCCTTTACCGTAAAGAACTTTTGAATATCAAACGATATTTCGTACATAAATTTTTGAAAAACTCATTGGTACGAGCCGGGGATCGAACCCACGACCACTGCGTAGCAGCCGTGCGTTTTACCACTAGGCCACAAGCAAGCCAAGCCCTTTTTTCTAATATATTTATGTAATATATACATTCTTAATATAAAAAAAGTCGGTTAGTAAACTCAGTTTCATTTCAATAAATACTTGCGCTTTGGTATAAAACAGTAAAAACACGTAAACACTGGCCATACTTTAATTCTCAACGATTAAAACTCAAATCAAACAAAACCAAAATATGAACAAACCCCCCAGCCACACCAAATTACCACGTGTAAAGAACCTGATATATTAGAGTTATATATTGGGTTATTCCCTGATAAATGGCCGTAAGGGTTGGAGCCCTCGCATTCCCTGTAACGAAGTGTTTTGCATATCCAAGACGCTGTGGAGAAAAATAAATTAACTGGCTGCTTCGATTTCTTAACGAATGTTACGTACTGTTAACTACAGTAAGCAGTTTATTTCATAAAAAACATCATCATCATCAGCCTTTGATAGTCCACTGCTGGACGAAGGCCTCTCCTATTAACTATGCGTATAAACGCATTAGGAGGTAAACGCCACGCTGGGCGAGCGGATTGGCGATCGCAGTAATGTGTCCACTATGATGACGCTGCAGCCCATCATCAATCTTTTATCAAATAGTGGTCAGTGACACTTCAATCCCTTAGTCGACTCTTACGACACCCGCAGGGGAAGTTGGGGTGGTGACAAATGTATTCTTACTGCTGTCACCACACGGTATCAAAAACATAGAAAGACAATAAATACAAGAAAATGCTAAAAATAACTAATTACTTAATTGAGGTCACCGAGATCCGAACCTTATGGAAGGGTTCCCATAATGCTGGCTGCGTTCCCCCTTTGGGTGGCTATACCTATCCGTGGTGCGAGGAACGAGCCAGCTTTGGGATCTCCGGTGACCTCAAACAATTTTTTGGCTAGCTGAGCTACAAGTTTTCGGGCCTCTGAGCACCACGGCCCCAGGGTCTCGACAGCGAAAGCCACAAATATAATATATGATGATCGGAAAGAGCTGTTACCACAGATGTCATATTTACCATAGATCAAGCAAACGTATCTACTTAGCGTGTCAAATGAACTCAGTGAAATCCACTGAGTTGTCCGTCTTTAATCGCAGCTTGCAGCTTTCGGGCGTCAAATTTTGTAAGTTGAAGTGAACAAAAACATTATTAATGCCTCCTGAAGTAATATTAATTGCAACAACACAAAAATATGAATACTCAAGGGCCTGAGACATATTTAAAATCATAGGCAAGTAACAACTTCAGTACTAAATCTGACACGCTCGGCCGCCATACAAATGAATGAACTTGTTTCTTCCTTCTACCCAAATCTAATTCTGTGGCTGTTACGTGCTGATATTTTAACTTATTTCAAGAACGTAGATGCCTATTGAATACCATTGAGAATAGAAAAGGGAAAACACTTTAGTTTTATTTTATTGATATAGTTTATTTAGTTTTAATTTGATAATTTATTTTAATCTATTTTAAGGATTATTTGTACCGTTGAATAAATCTTAATCAATATGTATAATAATCGAATCTCTGACAAAAATTACGACCAACTAGGCTACGGAGGCTAACGAATTTACAATTTACTTTGTAGATATATTATCGTGGTATGGTCGCCTGGCTACGACGAGGCCTACGAAATGTGCATGGCTACGAATTTATGAGTACTACGTCGTAGCAGCACGTAGACGTGAACAATTAATGAATTTGTTATAATTAATAATCAAAAACTCATAAAGTACTCGTAGGTTCGATTACCGTGCAAAAATCATCATCATCAGTCTGTGATAGTTCACTGCTGGACGTAGGCCTCTCCTATTAACTATGCGTATAAACGCATTAGGAGGTAAATGCCCATAATCACCACGCTGGGCAAGCAGATGGGCGATCGCAGTAATGTGTCCACTATGATGACGCTGCTGCCCATCATCAATCTTTTATCAAATAATGGTCAGTGATACTCCAATCCCTTAGTCGATTCTTACGACACCCATGATAAATACTCGTGATTTATTCATTCAACATTAATTTAATGAAATTGTGCTTATCTACCTAAATACAAAATGACTAACTATGAAAATGAGTAGATTTTTATTTATGTAATACAGAAATTGCGCATAAATCGTTAGTTTTATATTTCATTGTTTTAATGAAATTAGGTTTTTTGTGTAATTTCTTAATTAAACAAGCTTTTGTATTCATTGTGTGGAAATTAATTATAAAGGGATGTAAGATGCACACATTTCCATGTAGTTATTTAGTTATTTTGGTAATGGCTTTATAAACAACAATTATTAAACCATAAATAATGTTTTATAAATTGAAATAATCAAATCTTTCAAAAAGGTAAAGGATTAACGAAAACATTCCCATCAAACAAAAACCACTTTATTTCCCAAAACTATTTTATTTTGCAAATCAATGCATATCTTATCGAAAATCCCTCCACCACTCAACTATATTAAACAAAAAGATTTATACCGAAAATACGCTATATCGCAGAATATCTGGGTGATATTTTTGCATACCTTAGGGGAAGAGAAATATTTATTATACTATTTTCCAGTCTTAGCTGATCCTTTGTAGGGCCCATTTAGTTTGAAACGGAAGGTCTATTTATGGTGGGGTGATACGGAGAGATGTGCCATTCGGTATTATGTCATAAATCATAATATTGAAATTTTTTCGAAGGTACTGCTCATGTATGCAGATATAAAGTAGATGATGTGTGAGGATAGATGCGCTAGTTTTCTAACACAGAAATTAAGAGCCGATTTTACACTTTAGAGGTCAACATTATTATTGTAGAGTGACAGTTTCATCAAATTTTCAAAGTTATTTATTCGGCCGATTCAATATCATTTCTGGGGGACCAACACGATCTACTAATGCGATTCAGTTTATGGCTTTATCTGAATCACGATGTGTTTTAGGTACTAATAAATTGCTTAACCACATACTGTAGGTATATTCATCACATCATCAGCCTATGAGAGTCCACTGCTGGACGTAGGCCTCTCCTATTAACTATGCGTATAGACGCATTAGGAGGTAAATGCCCATAATCGCCACGCTGGGCAAGCGGATTGGCGATCGCAGTAATGTGTCCACTATGATGACGCTGCTGCCCATCATCAATCTTTTATCATAATTGTAAATGACAATTCAATCCCTTAGTCGACTTTTACGACACCCGCAGGAGGAGTTGGGGTGGTGACAAATGTATTCTTACTGCCGTCACCACACGGCATGGCTGTAGGTATATTATGGAATTTTAAATAAAATGTTTCTCGTTTAAGAACACAAATTGAAATAATAATTGATTCTTTTCAGAATTCAAATTAATTTTAAGCAAAGGTTAGCAAATTTCTAGCAAATCAGATGAGAGGGGGGGGTCAATATTTAAAATTCATTTATAATTGAGGTGCATCCATCGTTGAGTCACATAAAATATTGTGTGCCAAATTTAAATTCAATCGGTCCAATAGTTTCAGAGCAAAACGGCTGTCACAGAGAGGCAAACACGCAAGTAATTTTATAAGGATTCCGTTTTGTTTTTCTTTTTGGGGTACAGAAATCTAAAAAATACCTATAACTAGACTAGTGTTCCTGTCAGTGAGTACGGTTGCACGAGCGAGAGGTAAAAAGATGCAGTTTGTTGACTTAAGCCGTCAACCAAACTACCAGTAAATTTTCTTCGATGTAAAATACATACCCGCAGATTTAACATGCCAATTGACGCATCTATATTGTATGTTATCTTTAATATGAAGTCATATATCGGATTATTATTGAAAGTTACTCTGACAAATGATGTGGTGGGGTATGGGGAAATATTGTTTTGCCGTTTATTTATTTATAAAAAAGAACAAAAAGGCACGTGACATACGTTGTATTATTAAAAATAATGCTAAGTCAGTTAAATACCCAATGTGCAAAACCAAAAATCATTTATGACTGAGTGTATAGTATTTAGAATGTACGTAATGATCATCACCTATTTCTGTCCTTCTTTGCTGGACATAGGCATCTCCTCTTACCTATGCGTATGGACGCATTATATATAGCAGATAATGCCTATAATCGCCAAGCGAGTTGGCGATCGCTGTTCTTCATTAATCTTCATTGACATGAATGATCAGTGACAATTCGTGAATAGTTGGGATGGTGACAAATGTATTTTTACTGCTGTAACCACCATAATAATCTGAAAATGATTTGATGATGACAGTTTGTACTTTATCGAAGTAGACTTTCATACGTTATTTTCATACAAACAATTTTATTTTGTACTAATAATCAAAGTAAACGAACGAAAGAGTAATATTGTTTGAACATCGATCGTGAAATGTGTACTCAAGTTTCCTCTGGAAATACGATCTTTAAATCTTTCCGCCTTTCTGATTGGCTGATAAAATGTTGCGTGTTGTTTAATATACCGATAAAACATATTGACAAGTAGTTAAATAATACGAAATAATATTAATTGCGGGACCATTACCTACATTTTGTGATAAACATACTAAGAAATATCGGAATTCATACTCAACGTTTTTGTTTATTTGTTTATTACTTACAGATTTTTTTAATAAGGGCGCCATATTTTCAATGACTTGAGTAAATTCTACAAATGACATGAGTACTTTGACTAAATTTAAATAAATTTTAACTAGATAGCTTACATGTATACAGTGGGTAAATCTAATACGGGCGATCAATTAAACCAGGCATGGGATTCATTAGTGTAATCATGGATTACAAGGTTTTTTTAAAGTGACTCTTAATGACGACCCCACAGAATTTTTTTAAGATTTTCGGAGCATCAATGTAGGTACGAACACTTGTTATTGTTGATATGACAGTTATGTCATCTGCTTTTGAAATCAGCTGTCAACGAGTGCTAAACTCGCGTATGTTGCTCTAAATTGCGCGCCGAATTATTTTGTATGGAAAATTTTGTTGCTCTAATTTGAAGTGAAAGTTATTTGAACTTATTATATCGTAAACTAACACCCGTTAAGAGCTTCGCCCGTATTAGACTTACACCCTGTATATTTTATATAAGTCCATAATATATTCAATGTAATACCTTGAAAACTGTTTTATTTAATTTTTATTGTGCAAGAGTAGTACTTATTGTAATCAAATAAAATTAAATGAGTAAATCTAAATGTATAGCTTCATACCAGAATATTCCTTAAGATTATAATAATATGCTTATACATACTAGGGAATGCCAAACTGCTTGTTTTTACCGCTTTTTCATCATCATCATCAGCTTATGAAAGGTCACTGCTGGACTCTCATATTATTAACTATGCGTATAAACGCATTAGGAGATACGAGTAAATGCCCATAATCGCCACGCTGGGCAAGCGTATAATATGTGTATGATGACGGGCAGCAGCCCATCATCAATCTTTTATCAAATAATGGTCAGTGACACTTCAATCCCTTAGTCGACTCTTATCACACCCGCAGGAGGAGTTGGGGTGGTGACAAATGTATTCTTACTGCCGTCACCACACGGCTAACACTGCTTCGCTTTTTCATACAAATTTTTCATTTACTAATAATCCTCTTGTTCAAGGTTGGAACCTATAAAAAACAGATAACAGACATACACAAACAATAGATAGGTTAACGTAAATAGCCTTGTTATACAGAAATGCGTCATTTTACCCTCCCTTATAAGAAACCCCTGTTTTCTTTGTTCCCGATCCAATATTTGGCCTGATTATGCACTTGATTTCACACTTACAACGAATTTGCTTTTCTCCCTTGGTGGGTAAGGTAAACTTTCTTAACAATTCGTCGGCTGAGAATGCAATTGTGCTATACGCCACTTGCCTTGGTTTACAGGAGAGCGAAATGATACAAAAAAAAATATTTCTTGAAATGTCTTACAATTTTGCAATATTTAACTTAACTGACACTTTAGTATATTAATTTACAATTTTTTGTTATATACAATTAATGTTTAACTTATTATAGTCATGAGATATAAGTAGTTTTACAATTGCCATATCCATTTTGGTAAGAAAATGTTTAACTTGCTATGTATGATATGACACAAAGTTATGGATGTGTCACAAAATGTTAGTGCAATGTCAAGAAAGGTGGACATTAAAAAGCAATTGTTTATGCAAATAAAAGTTATTTTACGACTAGATTTATTTCAAGTCAAGACGATAATTTATCTCGAATATGAAGACATACTTATTCACGTGAATATGGTGCCAATATTGATTCCCAATATTTATGTATTCACATTTTTTTACTTTCTTGTAAATAGGTACCATCTAATAGGTGACCTTCTCTATTTTGTGAAATAATAAGCTTTTCAACGATATCTAGTGCTAATGTCGATATGAAAAAATATTGATGAGAACAGCTTATAATACGTTTACTAATGAATGACATATTAACGTTATTATTTCTTATCAACTAATAAAATTACAGTTTAACTACACGCTCTATTCATTAAAAGACATGTCATTATAATATGTACTTCAGGAACAGTGGCCGAGGCCTCCTGTGGCCGGGACTTAAATAGCATGGCATGGCAGGAAAGCAGGAGGTCGCTGGTTCGATTCCAGTCCTGGTCATTGGGGGTTCGGTCACTTTTTCTGTAGTACCTATATGTCATTTCTTACAATTTATGGTTAGGTACTCGTAATTATAAATATTATGTAAGTATTAATACCACTAACTTATTAAGATAAAAGCTTGAAGTATGAATGACACAAATCATTATAAACCAAACCTACCTTCTTTATTGTCATTTATCGAAAGAGTGGGTAGGTAAAAAAAAGTATCGAATCGATACAAACAAATCGATTACCTAATGGATTATGTCATAAAAATGTTGATCGGTTAGTCGCTTGGCACACTGATAAATAGCTGTTAACCGTAAATTTGTGTCATGTCCGGACATGGCACAATATTGTAATCACTATGTATTGCGGTTTGAGGATATGGCACAAAAATATATGTTTTTTTTAAGTATAAAATAAGAATTTTTAAAAATCGATTACTGTTATAAACGACAAAAAAATATTCTATCAAGAACCATTAAAAACCGATTTTGCTTAAAAATGGATATGGCACAATTGCATTCTCACCCGACGAATTGGAGTTTACAGAAAGCTGATCATAATTGTTGCGATTGAGGAAGGGATGTTTGGTAAATCGTGTTTGTTTGCTTAGAAGTCGTAAAAAAATTGTTTGAAAAATAATTAATTAATTGATCATCATTTTTACTATGTTAATAAAACGAAAGCTATAGATATACCTAAGAAAATATTATATTTGTTGTTGTATATGTGGGGTGGGCCGCCCTCCCGCCAGATGGACCGGCGATCTAAACAAAGTGGCGGGAAATGGTTGGATGCGGAGAGCTGAGGACCGAGTAAGAGTATGGTGGCGCGAATTGGGGAAGGCCTATGTCCAGCAGTGGACGACTATGGGCTGATGATGATGATGGGGTGAACATTAATAACATTTTGTTTCAATTTATTGAAACGATGTCTATATATTTATTTTGCTAAAATACATAATTGGTAGTTGAGTTTTATTTTTATTTATAACTTGCATTATAGATTTTAGATTTATGGATTATTTTCATTCAAAAATCACGAGATCTTCCGATCCAAATTCACAAAAAAGTTTCCCGCATTTTCTTACAGTATTCGACTTATATACGTTTTGTTACGTTGTAGAATTCTGTATTAAAAATGTGTACCAAAAAAATTAAGAATTTGTTTTCTGAGTAACTATTGCTTTAAGGTGCATTCAGACCAAGCAAACATTCGCTATTCTAACCTTCCACTCTACGAAATTCGATCGTTTCACAAAACGTGATTGGTTGATTTCCTAGAGCGGGGGCTAGAACAGCGAATGCTCTTTTGGTCTGAATGCACCTTTAGCTTCTGAGTGGGAGTAATTTGCCAAACAAAATTTTGGTACATCCATAAATAGTAATTCGCACGTACTAAATACAAAATCCTATGAAATGTTATGTTCTCCTATAAAGGACTGCTTTTCACAATTTTTTCATTATTTATTACTTAAAGGAAAATACATTATCTTATAGATATAACATTTGAGGGACATGTGTGACGTCCTAAATTGCAACACATTGTGTCGTCATGCATCACCGCCCAATACCAATCGAAAAACCATTATAATTTTACTATTCATTCCACTCTTATTCCTAAACAATTATGATTGAAAATGTATCATTTCAAAAGCACAATAGCTCTGACAGTATCAATCGCAATTTTGCCAATATTCATTTGCTGTTGTTTAAGCGTTATAGACTTTGCGTTAAGGTTGAAAATGATCTGAGTAACCGGAATGCACAATTTGGCATTGAGAACTGCATGTGTATTTAATTTCGATTCCGATGCATTGGTAAAAGTGAAATCACACTGCACTGGAGGTTTTCCATTTGCAAAATATTTGCTTATAACCTGTACATATTAAGTTGTCTAATCTTGTAAGTAAATTTCTAACCTAAAAGTGTACATTTTCTGCCGTAAACTAAGTACTAATCCTTTGATTTGAAATAAATCAATCAGATTAAGGTATCATCATCATCAGTCTGTATCAATCTACTGCATTACGACCTCTCCTTAGCCTATGCAAATGGTCGCACTAAAGAGAAGGTAAATGCCCATAAACGCCACAAGCGGGTTGGCGATCGCAGTAGTGTGTCCAGTTGATGACACTGCTGCCCTTCACCAACTTGTGCCAACGAATAGTCAGTGACACTTCAATCCCTTAGAATATCGAATATTACGATACCCGCGAGAAGAGTTGGGGTGATGGAGGAGTTGGGGAGTTCGAAATCATTTTAGTGGTCAAAAAGTATAAAATATTAGATTAACCAATTATTCATACAAGCTATGTGGTGTACTTTATCCAACAACCTTCAGCAGTAGTGAAAGGGGGCAAGTTTAAAAGATATAAGTTCGTATTGTCCCCGCTATGCCTGTAGGCGTGAAAGAATACGTTCGCCGGAAGACTGGCTACTCGCTGAGGGTGCAGCAGCTGCAGTCGCGTCACTACGTGCACTTCAGCTCGTTCGTGGTGCGCGTGCCGCGCCCGCTGCAGGATACCATCGCGAGTGCAGACTTCTGGCCGAAGGGCGTCATGTTTCGTCGGTTCCGGGGCAACCTGCCGAACCCTACGCCAGTTCAAATGACTTGCGTCACCTAAATCTAGCTAATTTTTATTTTCTTTTGTTGTTTTATATACATAACTAGCGACCCGCGCCGGCTTCGCACGGGTACTCTATACCTACATAAAAACCTTCCTCTTGAATGAAACTACCTATTAAAAAAAATCTCATCAAAATCCGTTGCGTAGTTTTAAAGATTTAAGCGTATAAAGGGACATAGGGACAGAAAAAGTGACTTTATTTTATACTATGTAGTGATGATGTGCCTATTTTTTTCAAATTGTTTATTTTTAGTTGCATGACGCGTTGGTCTTTAACTGTAATGTCGTGTAAACTTGTGTTTCAATAAAATAAATAAATTGTTGATCGCTCGTAGAAAAATTGAATTTCTCGCTCTTTTTCGGTGCTAAAAGTTGTTACAAAAAATTTAACTCCGTAATAGAAAAATTATTACGTTAAATACAGGTAAATACACAGCTCTGGGAAAAAGTATTGATTGCTTGCGCAGTTTCATAAACGTAAAGGTATATTGTGAATGAACAAAACAATGTGTAGTGTGTAAACCCTCTCTGCAGTCAATTGTCCGGTCGAGTTGTTTCGCACCCGGATATCGCCCGGTCATTCGGAATGATCCGGACACATGGTGTCCGATAGTTTGCGATCGGTGAAACGTTTTGCGTAATTGAAAGATGAATGTTTCGTTATTTCGGCGTTTTATTTGTGAAATTGTTCGAGAGCTGTTCTGCATCGTAAAGTAAAATTATATGGTGGTGTTTATTTTGGCTTCAGTTGATACGGAATAAACTTATCTCAGCATAACTGCTTACTACAGTTATTATTTCGTGTATTTTTTTTTAATTTGGGTAGCTAAAAGTCTGATCTACAATCGAAGCCATCTTAAGCTGTTGTGTCCTGTAATATTTTCCTTGGGGTAACTAAAATTACACTAAAGCAAGTATGAATCTGTGTAGTCTTTAGCTCAGATACTTTAAGCCAATCGAGATCCCGGTATCATACACGGTGTTTTTTATAATAAAAAAAGTATACTTTCATAGAGCTGGGGCTTTTAATAATTTCTTCAAATCGTTTGGTTGTGTGTCTTTTATTTAAGTCACCTCACCTCAAGGTAAGCGGTGCTATGGCTTAGGCCTTTTGGACATTTTCAACTTTTGGGATGGATAATCATAGTGAAGAAACATACTTCGCTACATAGTATAAGTTAAAGTCACTTTTTCTGTCCCTATGTCCCTTTGTACGCTTAAATCTTTCAAACTACGCAACGGATTTTGATGAGATTGTTTTTAATAGGTATAGTAATTCAAGAGGAAGGTTTATATGTAGGTATAGTACCCGTGCGAAGCCGGGGCGGGTCGCTAGTTTAAAATAAAATAAACCTAGTGACAACCTTTGCCTAGGAGTGAAATAAACACCATTCACAAAACCCGCATCGCTAGTGTACTCTGTTTGGTTTTGTGTTTACAAAAAGGTAAACAATCTTGCAGTATCTTTTTATTGAAAACTACGAGTAGAAAATAAGTTAGCAAATATACATAATATAACATGGAAATACAGTGATTTACATTGTTTTTGATTAAGGCCATATTCTTTGACCTCCCAACGCTAGTTTTAAGCGTCATCCAGCCTCCGCTAATACCCGTGACAGTCGCCGTCAATGATGATGTGATACTGTAATACTCATAGTAAAAATATTTACAGTACTACAACTACGTGACTAGTGTGAATCGAAACGACATAGTGTAACATAATAATAATATAAGTGATTAATTTATAATCTGGCAAGCTCTAGCAAGCAAATAGACTTCACTTCACGTTGACGTCACATAGAGCATAAATTAATGATTCCAATTGATAAGTATTTTATCATAATTTATAATGAATATATTGCGAAAGTACAAATCAAATTATTTATTGGCTAAATATTTTGATTTGTACTTTTAATTTTTCTCCAGTAGTCACACTACTTAATACTATATCAATTATAAATATTAGATGTCATATACCAAAGAAAAACGACCAAAATCACCTATGTCCGAGGTGGGGATCTAACCCACGTACTCAGCTTTCGCGGCTGATGCCTGTACCCCTCGGCCACTCGGTCTTAGGATCTTGGTCGTTTTTCTTTGGTATATGACATCTAATATTTATAATTCATAAATTATAATTTCAAACTCTTTAGTCAACTGATATTGAGATGTAGTTTGGAGCAAAATGAAAAGTCACGTGTTTGTATGAGAGCCAATACATTCCGAGTCTCATAATTCAATAAAATAATGCAAACAAAAGTGTTTTACACGTAAAACACTGAAAGATGCGAAAGGTTCAATCGAAACTCTGTAACAAAAATGCTGTATTTTTGTTTTTTCGTGTTATTTTCATCACGTTTCGACGACATCCTGATCCAAATTTGGTCATAATGCACCTCGAGAACACGACGTTACGACGTTTGTTATTGACCCACAAAAGACTTTAAAGACAATGTGAAGAATGATTTATAAAGTTATATTATTATAGTTTTGGTTTGATTTGTTAATTAAAGTAGAGGCATCGTAAGAAGTCGTTTTTGACAGCTCACAATAGTGTTGTGAAACGCTCGATTTTACCGTCGTAAAATTTTCAGTCAAGTGCGAAAGGGCGTTAATTCTGGTACTTGCCATTAAAAAAAAATAATTAAAAAAGTGTTAGGTAATCCGAACTAAAAAAGTGTTGTAAAAAAGTGTGTGTCTTACTTAGAATCATTAGCAGGCAGCGAAACTTTGGTGCCGGTGACGTCATAATTTACGTAACGTTTTTGTACCCGACACAGTTTCTTTTGGGTCAGTTGGGGTACGAGTCACTTGAGCTGAGACGATCTCTGGCAACAATCAAATTTGTGCTGGGTCTCATAAGACATAAGTTGGATAGCGTTGACTTAGTGGGGGAGGTCATGCGGCTATTTGTGCCGGATTCACGGAGTCGGCTCCGCGCACCGCGGCTGCTGGCGCCGGCGGGCGCGCGCACCGGCCTCTGCCGCTACTCGCCGCTGCGGTACGCACTGGCCATGCTGAACTCCATGCTCAGCGCGGCTCCTCATTGCGATTTGTTTGCTTCGGGGTTGGCAAGTTTGATTAACGAGTGCAAGAGAATGCTAGAGAAGAACGAATGTGTTAATAAGTAACTAGTATTGTTTAACTAATGTTCGTGACGCTATGGTGTTAAGTAGCTGTAAGTTGCGAATGTATTTTTATTAAATAAATAAATAATGACGTAAAGTCGCATTTAGGGAGGATTTTTTATAGGACGGATAGGACGTGATCTCTATAAGCAAAATTCATAGCATCCACAACCTCTGTTAGCGAGAGATAGTAACTATATCCAATCAGAAGCATAAACAGTGTCCAAAATTAAAAATCATGGGTCAACAATTAATAGCAGCAGGTAATCGGTGTCCAAATGTAATGCAAGGTATTAAATAGTATTGGAGTCTGATATACAATATACGTAGGTAGTTTCACTTGGCAGTAATGTCAATGCAGAACTGACAGTGGTTGAGAACATGAGCTTGGACGCGAGTTTGCCAGCCTGCAGCGATCCACTCCCAACCCACGTTGGTAAACTTGCGTGCTAGCTCAGAGTGCAAAATGTAGGTATGCCAAATAGAGAAATGCCGTATATACAGTATATAAAGTCACTAAATCCATTTATTAAAATCAGAGCATATCTAGGTGATAAATAACGTAGTGGTACATAAATTACGATCTACGAAAAATAAAATTATATGTGATTTTATATCAATTTTGACATTTATCTGGTTTTCAAGTTCAACACAGTCTGTAAAGCCGCGTATCCACCGGGCACACGGGCTCGCGAGGACCTGTCGAAACCATAACAAACTTTTAGAAAATATGTGCGTACCTACTATTGCTACTATTATAGCAATTATTCGTACCTCCATAAAAAAAAGTTTACTTATTTATTTCGATTGACGTATCGGTAAATTGCAGCAACAGTAGTAACATCACTATTCCGTACAGGCAACAATGAAGTTAGACATTTGCTCCATTATACTAACTGTGAACATTTACAGAACTTCATGTGCAAACAAACGTCAAAAACGACTTCTTACGATGCCTCTACTTTAATGCGATGCGAGTTAATATTATAGCTTTTGTATCGACCGATAAAGCTTTATCCGCTGCAATTAACGTTATATGCTTTAGGTTATTTTTGTATCACCATTATAAAATGCTCTGTATACTTCATATATACAATACAATACAATACTCTTATTTTTTATTTTAGTTCGGTAAACGTTCCGATTAAACGCTTAATCCACTGACATAGAGGCTAAACGTGGCCTTTAGCATCCGACTGTGGAAGACTACAGTGATAATAGTTCCGCGTGAGTAATGTACAGAAAATATCATATACCTACGCCAGTAACTAATTTTTATTTTTTAGTTTTTGGTGCAATAAAAACCGTTTAACTTAAAACTTTTTTTACTTATTTTATTTTCAAGATTTTAGTGCAATTGTTACTACATACTTATAACTACTTATTCCAGATCAAGGATTATGTTTGTAATATGCTATATAATTATGCATAGTAGCGTCTATACTCTCCTGCTTATGCTATACCTTAGATAGTAGAGATCTGGCAATAAGGAATATATCATTGATTTATTACGGCTTGCCTTACGCTAACCACTCACGCTGTCTGTCTACCAGTCGGAGGGCCGCAGGCCCGACAGCTTACCCTATGCGAACTACTCACGCTGTCAGTCTACCAGCTGGAGGCCTGCTGGCCCGACGGCTCGCCCTACGCGAACTGCTCTCGCTGTCAGTCTATCAGCCGGTGGGCCGCAACCCCGACGGCTCGCCCTACGCGAATTACTCACGCTGTCACTCTATCAGCTGAAGGGCCGCAGGCCCGACGGCCCACCCTACGCGAACCACTCACGCTGTCACTCTATCAGCTGGAGGGCCGCAGGCCCGACGGCTCGCCCTACGCGAACCACTCACGCTGTCACTCTATCAGCTGGAGGGCCGAAGGCCCGACGGCTCGCCCTACGCTACGCGATCCAGTCACGCTGTCACTCTATCAGCTGGAGGGCCGCAGGTCCGATGGCTCGCCTTACGCGAACCACTCACGCTGTCAGTTTTATCAGACGGAGGGCCGCAGGCCCAACTCGCCCTACGCGAACCACTCACGCTGTCAGTCTATCATCCAGAGGGCCGCAGGCCCGACTGCTCACCATACGCGACCCACACACGCTGTCAGTCTATCAACCGGAGGGCCGCAGGCCTGACGGCTCGCCTTATGCTAACCACTCACGCTGTCTGTGCAGCTTACCCTATGCGAACTACTCACGCTGTCAGTCTACCAGCTGGAAGCCCGCTCCCTTCGGTCGTGCTTTAATTTATTTCCACTCCTTTAGAGCTTAATTTTTTCGCACTTGAATCGAAATGTACTATTCTCGGTACGTTTTGTAACAATTCGCATTATTTTCCATATTTTTTTTAAATTGATAGTATATTATTAGTAGTGATTTATTGATACTCATGTCTGCCTGCGACCACGGGTGTAACGTCATGCCCGAAACGTCAGGATATAATTAAACGTAAGTTTACGCGATTAGAATCCGTTTGTATTTAAAATATGAGTGATAATCGTGAAAGTTTAAATCGCAAATAGTGCGACTGCTTGCAAAACATTTCATAAAATTATTCTAATTCCAAAATAAATTGTGTTTTTAAAATTTTATTGGATGATAACGAACTATTATGAACATAAAATCCTATTTTTAATAGATACGAGTAGGTACCATTCTTATTTATTTCACTATTTTCGTCATGTCAAAATGTGTCATGGTCTCAGTAGTCATCCTACTGTTTTCATCTATACTGTGTAATATGTTTGTTATTGTTTTGGTTTAATATATTGAATAACATAATTCTATTAATTTAGTCACTCACCACTTATGTTTATTCAGTCTCCGAAGACCCAGTGACGATAACTTTTTTTTATGTGTTATCACACCAATCTTAAAGATAGTTTGGTTGACGACAGCGGTGCGCAAAATTGACGTACGTCCTCCCTCCGACAGGTCCCAATTGGGACTGAAAGATGACCGCAAGTACGATCCGGGAGCACAATTTCACATATTTTGTATGATGAAATATAATTCTTACAATATTAATTATTTCGTCTCGAATACCTTTGACACAGACTTTGACGTTTCTTCTGATATATTTTTTTCTTGGTAAAGTTATGTTGTTCCGTGGCAAAATGAGTTTTCATGCAGAGATTAGACCTATGTTTGGGGTCGTTTTCTATATGGCTAAGTTTATTTAAGTACCTAATACTAATCAATGCGTGATAGATCAAGTTCTTAAATGTAACATATGTAAGTTTTACATCATAAGGAAGTAGTATTATTAAGAAAACTGAAAAAAACAAACGGGAATTCTACTATTACCTCGCCTTAATTAAGTACCTAGTTTGGATTGTTATGCATTTTTCAATAAAAATATACTGCAAATTTGTTTACTTTAAACACCAAACCAAACAGAGTATAGATGTTATAGAGTGCACACATACATAAATATTTTCTCGCTAGCCTGCCTGCTACCTCGGGTGTCATGCCCTAAGCGTCAGGACAATATTTAACTAAAGTTTACGCGATTAATTCCCGTTTGTCCTTAAAACGTGAGTGATTATCATAAATTATAAACCATAAATTAACCACTCGTAGGAGT